>BHFT01074241.1:0-23319 GCA_004320025.1 Laticauda laticaudata | reverse complement strand
GGTTTGCAATGACGGGTGACAGTGGTGATCCTATAGGGGCTCCTTCAATTTGCTTGTATCTTTGTCCTTTGTATGTGTATGTATATATATATATATATATATATATATATTCCTGAATAGAATTGTGCTGTTGACTGCAATAAACAATAGATCTTTTATTTTAATATCACTGTTACAGGAACATTTGCACTTTGTGACAGAAATCTCACAGGATGAGATTTTTATCCTGGATCCAGAATTGGGGGCAGCTCAACCAGCAGGAACACCTCCAGGAATGCCTGACCTGGTGGTAGAGCAGGCTTCTGGGTGAGTCTGGCTCTTGGGTTTCTGAATTTTTTAGGTTCTCTTATTTTCATACACAGTTTTCCATATCTTTAAAGATGGATATCACATGGAGGTTTCTGTTCAAACATATTCTTTTTCTAAAGAAGTTTTGCCCAAGTTGATCCTTCTGTTTTTCAGGCGCTTTGAGCTGTAGCTTCAAATCATCCTTGGCTATTATGAATGGCACAAAGCAACTGAAAGTCGCCATGTCTGTCATCACTGCAGTGTGCAGTGGGAGGGTGACATGTTAATCTATTTCCTTCCCTTCTTTATACAGCTTTTAGTTGTGCTTCTGATATTACTGGACTTCCAACTCCAACAGCCCAAATATGGCCAATGATGAGGGATATGAAGAGTTGGAATTTGTTGGCTTTTGAAGGGCTGCCATTCTAGACCCATGAGAAGTCATAACAGTATCACAACAATTGGGACCAGAATTTCTTTGATGCAGTCATTTCTTAATGATAGCAGCCTCGGTATTCCTAGCTTTTATTTATTTATTAAATCTATATGCTGCCTATATTGCTATCTAAATAGACCCTGGAAGAGCAGTTGCTGTCATAGTCCCAGGATCACATGAGTTGTTAAGTGGGAAGAAGTGAGAGTCCCAGGCAAGCAGATTTACTGGTGAGAGCTTTGGGTGAGAGCTACTGGCAAGCAGATGGGTGTCATGTGGGATGCATGCATTAGTGCCACAGGCAAGCACTGAAGTTGCTCAAGTGACATGGTAGTGCATGGGTGATATGGAGCAAATGAGTTGATGCCACAGGAGGGTCTGTTTCAGGTGTTTCAGGCAGGTGTTCCTGAGCACAGATGAGTGTGCAGGTGCCACAAAAGGGTATAAGAACACTACAGGCAGGCATTTCTGATCATGGGCAGGTGCACAGTTGCTGTAGAAGGGTGTGCAGGTGCTGCAGGCTGCCTGCAGGCAGGCTGCAGGCAGCCACCAAGCAGGGGTGGCTGTAACAGGTGTTGTGGGTAGAAAGTAGGGAGTGAAGGTGGATACGTGAAAGAGTGGCAGGAACATAAATTGCTGCCAACTTCCCCATTGACTTTGTGAGAACCAATAGTAAATGTCAGAAGTCATGATCATAAGACTCCGGGGGTACTGTAATAGCTGGTACTCCAAGGATCCAACAGAAGTCCCACTTGTCCAGAACCATTGTAACTTTGAATGCTTCGTGAATGAGTGGTTGTAGCCCAAGGACTACCTGTATGGAACTCAGTAACTGCCATATTAAAAACAGTTTCGAGAGAAAATTGTAGCATGTAAAATTGATAGAAAATAGATTATCCCACCTGCAGAAGAGCATTCCTTTTGAAGACTGCCTTTTGAAAGGGAAAATAAAACTTCAAGGAAAACATATGAGAACAATGTTTTTTCCTTTGTCAGCTTTGTCATCTTTTTCCTTTGTCAAAAAGTGTGCCCAAGAGGGTATTAGCCATTTCTAGGTGCAATCATTTTGAAATATCTATGTCGCAAGGAAAACAGCATATGAGGTCCAAGATGAAATCACAAAATAACAATAATAAAAAAATTAAAGGAAAATAAACATAAAACACCTTACACATAGATGCAGTAAAACATGTGTTAAATAAACCATGGTAGAAAGCTGTAGTAGAGCACACAATTATTTGATTCTTACCTACAGAACTAACATTATACATCAGGGGTGGGATTCTACCAGTAGGCACATATTTGTAGAACCGGTTGTTAACAGTCTAAGCAGTTTGGAGAACTAGTTGCTTGAAGAAATTACTGGCCTAATCCTGTAAGGAAGGCAGGAAGGAAACATTCTGGTGTTGCTTACAGAAACTTGCTTCTCTGTTAACCCTTATTACATTCTTGGCAGAAGTAGACTACCTGTCTCAGGAACTTCTCTGGAGTTTTTTTCCCCTCCTTTGCTGGTACTTTGCTTGTGTGGAGTGACCATTTAAANACTTACGACTGTTGCAGCATCCCCACAGTCATGAGAGGCCAGGAGAGGAGATGCGTGTCTCGATGTGAGTGATATTGAGTTGGCCACACCCAGCCAATAACATGACCACCAAGCCATGTCCACCCAGGCACATGACCACCAAGCCATACTCACCACCTAAGCCACGCCCACAGAACTGGTTGTTAAAAATATGAATCCCACCCTTGCTGTACATACATTTAAGTTTAAGTAGTTACTTTGTGTTTCCAAAAAAGTAGTACAGGTAGTCCTCAACTTAAAACCACAATTAAGCTCAACATTTCTGTTGTTAAAGGAGACATTTGTTCAGTGAATTTTATAACTTTTCTTGCCACAGTTGTTAAGTCAATCACTGCAGTTCAGTTAGCAACAGAGTTAGTCAATCTGACTTCCTCGTTGACTTTGCTTGATAGAAGGTTGCAAAAGGTGATCACATGACCCTGAGACACTGCAACCATCATAAATATGAGTCAATTGCCAGGCATCCGAATTTTGATGATGTGACCATGAGGATGCTGCCATAGTCATGAGTGTAAAAAATTATCATAAGTCACTTTTTGCAGTATGGTTGTAACTTCAATTGGTTGCTAAATAAACTGTTGTATGTGAAGAACTGCCTGTCTTTTATCAGATATCTGTGTGTGACTTTCATCTTTCTCAATCCTCACTAAGTTAGTTGTTGAGTCTACCATTAGTGGGGCAATTTGTATACAATTTTATGAAATTACTCCAAGAAACAGATAAATAAACAAGAGGATAGTATAGAAGAGGGCAAGAAATGTTGGGAATCATTGACTCAACCAACCAACCAATCAACCAGCCCTCCCCCCCAAACAAAAATACCTGGAAAATAAGTTGTTGTTTTTGGAAGCAGCCATGTTTCCTATTTGAAAATGTTTCTTTTCCCAGAATGTCCGATCGGTGGAATCCTGCTATTCGAAAGCGCATGTTGAGTGACAGCGGTTTGGGGAAGATGTCTCCTCATTATGAAGTACCTGAGAAACAGAAGGAGGCCAGCCACGCTCACCTGCTACAGTAAGAGTCCTCCTGATTTTTCAGCTTGGTTCTGAGTTGTTTCCTTAATCAGAGGCAATATAAACTGCTCTTTAAAATGCACTTGGGTAAATTCTCTGCCTTTTAAAAGCAGCGGCTTTTGCCATATCTGTTTCAACTGTCTTGCAATTTAAGATGAGGCTATATAGAAGAATGTAAGAAAGCTTCACTGATCTGATTCTAGCACAACAATATCTGCACTAGCTGGGTTCACTATTTTTTGTCTGTCTGACTGTCTGCTATATATTCTAAAGCAGAGGTGTCAAACTCAATTTGATTGAGGGCTGCATTAGGACTGTGGTTTACCTTGGGGGGCCAGGAGGCTGTGGCCAACTGGCTGGGTGTGGCCAGCTTAATATAACTCATTGGGCATGGCTGACTGGGTGGGCTTGGCTGACTGGGCTTAATGTCACTCCCCAAACCGCTGGCATGTTTCCTCTTCGCACTGGGTAGATCGGGCCAAAGACATGCTGGCCCAATGTTTCCCCTTTGCATTGGATAGACTGGGCTGAAGTGGTGTGGGCTGGCCCTTTACATTTTCCAGGATGGCCCTATGGGCCAAATCTGACCACATCACAGGCCAGATGTGTTTGTGTTTGACACTCCTGTAGTTTATATTAACTGTTATTTAATGAGCAGAACTCAATGGCTGGATTCATAGATAATGCTGAGACACAAACCATGAATTATGGTGTTTGAGCTCATAACTGTGCTAAGCTATAGTATAGCAGTATTTGACTTCATTGTTGGATGGCAGCTCCTCTCCATGAGCTCAATTTCCCAACCTCATCTGGAGTTGCCAATGATGGATCTGTAAGCTTTTTACTAATACAGCACATCAATTCAACAACTGTATGAATGGCTAAATTTGGGGATGAATTGTAGGGCTAAGAGTTGGGGTTTAACGGTTGTCAAAAACATTTCATGATAACAGTAATAGCTGAAATGACAGACTGCAGGTCTGAGAAACCAGTATTTCTACAGATCTTATTTGGAGTATCATGACCATCATTGTTTATCCTTCCTTCCTTCCTTCCTTCCTTCCTTCCTTCCTTCCTTCCTTCCTTCCTTCCTTCCTTCCTTCCTTCCTGAATCCAACAGCATCTGGTCTCGTAAACATACAACTAACTGTCCCTGACCAACTCTGGTGGCTTGGTCCTTGCAGAATGATCCATCCAGTTCCTGTAGATTCACAAGCCCAGATACTGTTGTAGCATGCAGTAGTCTCAACTACCCATGAACTAGTTGTTTTAAGAGATAAAATATATATTCATGAAGCAAATATAATTGCATACAATTGTTTAACTTGTTTATAATGTAATACAGAATAGTATAACAAGCTGGGAGGTGCCAATTTGAATCTTCCTCCTCTCTTTAAAATTAAAAAAAGAACCTCTCATAATTTCTGTTTTCGAGAATACTACTAGCCTCAGGAAAGATCCAAAAGATTTCTTAGAAAATAAAAGAAAGAAAAAGAAAAGAGGAAGGAGGGCTAGAGTCCAATATTTATGTTTTCTTGCTACAGTAAACTGGGAAAGTTGAAAATACCTTGCAGGATTGGAAACAAGTGTGAGGATATATGGCATTCTGATATTGATAAATGGCCATATTTTTGTGAATAATTATTCTTGCCTACAAGTCACCTTATGCCTAGAACTTTTTCCCAAAATTTCGATGCATGAAAGAGAGAGAAAATGAGAGAATTCTTGAAATAATAAAAAAGTTCCATTTTCTCCCTACCTCCCTGATCTCTCTTTTGATCAGGAAATAATAGGTATTTCCCCTTTTCTCTTCTCTATTCTCATTTGTATTATTTTCCTTTCCTTTCATTCAGTGTATGATTTTCAATTTCATTTGAAATGAAGAAAATAATGGGTAATAAAATCCTGTTGCAGGAAGTAGAAATGTGATCATATGTCAGGTTTCTCATCATTTGGACAGTGAAGAGAGACACCTGGTAATGAGAACTCCATAGAATTTGGCTTCTTCATAAAATTTTGGATTAAAATTATATATTCAAAAAGAGAGGGTGGAGGAAATGCTTTGCTAACTGCATTCGTCTTCTTCTTTTTAAAAAAGGTATATTTGAATTGAAAATAGTATCAAACCATTTTTTTAAAAAGAGCAGACAGTTTTGTATATAACTAGAGGAAAATCAGTGTTAAATCAAAAGAATTTAGGAAATAGATTTGTGTAAAACTTACACATGCCAATTTAAAGGTAAACGTATATAAAAATGGTGATAAATATATCTAAATATGGTGTCATCAAAAAGGGGAAACCATCACTTCATTCCAACTGAAGGCCTAGTTTATCTCCATGCTGATAATCATAAAATGTTCCTTTTGGTTTTTTAATTTAATTTGAACAGGGAGGACAAACTGAAGCTGCCTGAATTTTACTCAAGTCATACAGATTTTAGTGACACAATTGCTGAAAAATAGTTGTTTGGTTTCCATTCCATTAATATGGAATGGAAAGTTCTTGAACACAGAAATGTAAGCCCCCAGTTAGGGATAATATGATTGATAAAAGCAAAGGAAAAAAAAATGGAAGAAAGCTACTATGGGGTAGCTTTTGTATCTGCAAACTACCTCTACCGTCATTGTTAAAAATAGAATTAAGGGAAATTTCTATGATTTGACCTCAAAAGTTTGCTCATGGCAACTTCAGTTAGGGTAAATATATTCTTTGCAACTCTCCTATTCTAGAAACAGTTTGTACTTTAGTTATTTACTTGTGTCAGTGAAAGTTATCTGGTTCCTTATTGGTGACAGTGTTATATGCACTATGACACTGTATACTCTAGGTGGCACTCAAGTGTCAAGGATAACCATTCAGCAACTTGCTTCTAACTTTATGTAGAACAATGAATTGTTTTAAAATATCAGAAATACTAAAATAAGTGTAGATGTACGTTAAAACGTGGAATAGATTCCCTCAAACCTAGGGCCATGCAGATACTAAATGTTTCCCAAGATTTTTTTTCTTTTGGTTGAAAGCTATATAACTTGTTGAAAGATGTTTCAGAGAGAGAAATAAGCACAAGGGGTTAGAATTTTATAGATGTCATTTGCATTTTCAGTTCCTCAAATTATTGTAGAACTTATAGGTTAGTATTGCAATCTCCAACTTTCCTGGAACACATTAGGGAGGAAAAAATAAATCAAGCTCTTTATTAAAGAGCCACCATCAGTCCATCTAAATTGTTCAATCCAACAATGTCAGAATAACATCTAGACATGGAGAAATGAATCAAATTGCTTGGAAACTTTTTTTCATAGCTAAAAGTGTCAATTTAGATATGATCTAGGCATTTTAATAAGGTAAATAAATGACCCAGTTTCATACTAAGAAATTTGGAGGCAACTACTTGGTCTCAACAAGTCTAAAGTCTGTCCTCAGTCTCCCCTTTTTAAAAATTTCCCACAGTTATATCTTTGAAATCTGTTACTTTTATTTGATCCCCCACAATGCCCTGAAGACATAACATTCCCATAATGCACTAGAAGAGACTCTCAGGCACCTAGTATTCTTTGGCCAATTGCTCCTTTCAGTGTTAAGCCCATCAGGGTTCAGCTACCAAGCTCATTCACAGAGCAAGATAATTCACCCATTTACCCTTCACTCTGCAATGATATCTGGGCACAATTGCAGTTGGGAGCTAATAGTATTGGATTTGAAGGCTATGTGAAATGAGGGCTTTATGGAATAAATATTAAGAGAAGTAAAGGATAATGATCTACTATTCCCTGTCCCTTCTGCATGCCAGAAACCCATCAGATTGAAGGCTGCCTAACACTCTTTTGGGACTTTGGAGGTACACCAAGGTTCAAACTTGCGTGGGGATTTTTGTCACCATTTTATCCTTTGCTAAAGAGACAGGGAATCCAAACAACTGGAAATGGACTGGTGGTACATCATATCAGGGACTGTATCATAACTTTGGGCAGTGGAACATTTTTAGGGAAGATAAAGTCTTTAGCAGAACAAGCAGCCCCTGATGACATATCTGACCAATGCCCTGGAAAGTGACCCTTTGTTTATGAGAACATTACTCTTATGCAACAATTGTTCTTCCTCCCCTTGGCAGATATTAGATTAGTGAGCTAGCAATGGCTTCTTTATCTTAAGGGTTACAAGGAGAATACAGATAAGAAGCAAACAAGAGCAACCAACTATAAAAATCATGCAATCTGCAAAGCCCTGGTAAGAAAATCTTTAATCCTTTCTGCACAGGTATTTCTTTTATGTGCAAAGGGAATAAGGGGCCACAACACTAACTCCTTGCCAGTCTTCTACTGTGCAATTTACTCTCTCAAGCCTGAAGCCAAACCTAAACCGAACTTCTGTGGAAAAGATGGAATTGATGAAAATGGAGAGAATTTGCATTGGTACCATGTGTCAGCCCATTACACCAGAAGTGTCATTCTTTGAAAGAAAAACAAGTCATAAACCTAATTATCTAACTATGTGCCAAAGCTATGCATGGATACCACAACATGTGGCATCCCAGATGTTTGTTTTTATTCAATTTATTGAATGACTCAATTGACTAGTGATTTAAGGCAATTTATAAGAGGATTGAAAGCACTGATAGTCAAGGCAATAAAACAGGAAAACAATAACCACATTAGGAGAAATAAACACTTAAAACAGGTATTTCAGTGGCTTCACAAAATTGCTTCCAACAATGCCTGTCAGAAAAAGCAAAACTTTTAGGGATAGCAAGTATCAAGTATCTAATTTTCTGGCTGAATAAAGAGACAGGCAGCTAAACACTACAAAGGCTACCATACAAAATTTCTTTATTGGATTATATCAGGCATCCTCAAGGTATAACTCACAGTTATCCTGAGATTCGTCTAATGAAGATGCATTGTCATCTTCATAGTGTAAAAAGATAGTTATCTTCATCCCATAACAATACAGCAAGGGAAGACTCCAGCATGATGTTGGGGTCCAGGCAAGACTCCCCAAAACTCCCCACAACCCAACCAGAGATCAATTCAGTGACCAGTCAGATTACAGATGTGACCACATGACATGAACTAGATCTCCCATGAGGCATTAACTACATTTCCATGAAGCATTTCCTGAAGGGGACAGATCTCATTCCCAAACTAATTATATACTGTTTAACCACTACATGCTGTCTAACCAGCACAGCAAGGTTGGAGTTATGTAGACCAGTAGACTTTGATGAGGGTCTGGCAATATTGTGCCTGGAAACAGGGGAAATTGTGAACAGAGGAATGAAGATCTGTAGAAGATTTGGTGAATCAGAGAATGAATGGAAACTAGGGTTGAGAAGAGTAAAATCATTGGTGGGGTCATAAGAGACATTGTGAGGCCTACTGATGCTACCAGTGGTGGAGTGAAAAAGGTGTCACTATGGCTGGTGGGGAAAGTTACTATTTTTGTTAAAATTTGCCCTTCTGAATGTCAGGTCTTTCTTCAGCCAAGAGTCTAAGGCAGGGAAGAGAATGATTCTATAAGTAACAAATGCCTTGCCCACAAAGTGACCAGTTACAACCAATGTATTGGAAAACTGGGAAGTAGAGACAATTTAGGGATAACATTAGAAATGGGTAGCATATAAATACATATACATGTATGTTGGTCAAAATAATCCCTTCCACAGCATCTTGATCACAAGCCTGGTAGTAGATCTTCTTTAGCTGTTGGTGCTGGGGGATTTCAATCACAAAAGTTTGGGTCTGTGACAGTGGTGGGATTCAAATATTTTTACTACTGGTTCTGTGGGCATGGCTGGGTGTGTGTGGCAGGGGAAAGTTACTGCAAAATCCCCATTCTCTCCCCATTCCTGGGGAAAGGTTACTGTAAAATCCCATTTCCTCCCCACCCCACTAACCTGCTTTCCAGCTCCATTCTCCTATGCAGGGCAACAAAAGAAGACCAGGTTGTTCAGCTGGAACTCAGGAGGCAGAGAATAGATGACGGTGGGGCCAGTCAGAGGTGGTATTTGCTTCTCCAAATTACTCAAAATTTCCACTATTGGTTCTCCAGAATTGGTCAGAACCTGCTGAACACCACCTCTGTCTGTGGTCTGTGTTCATGCTCTCCAAAGTATCCATTGGTTTTCCCCAAGTGATCATAGTCTGATTCATACAGGAGATTATATGTTACACTGTTTTTTTTAGTCCTTAGATTCTAGAGATGATTCTAGAGAGATTCTAGAGTACATCCTGTACTGGAGACAACAGTCCCCTCATTGAGGTCATTTATGGAAGCCAGAGGCAGCAATGACTATTTTTATAATACCTTCAAGTGGTTGTAATTAAGTTTTAAAGTAAATGGAAAGAACATGAAAGTATAAAAGCGGAGTATAGAAACAGATATATACTGGTCAGGCATAAGAAACCAAAAGACAGGATAAAGTTCAAAGTACTACAGGGTTATTCCATGCAACCTATACACAAGAATCTGATCTACTAACAGTCAAGACAAATTGGCACTAGATGAGAGTCAACAGACTTCAATGGGACTGTACTTCGGTCTCTTTGGGTGGTGTAGGATGCCAGACTGATGATGCATTTGACCCTGCCCTTGGGCTCAGCCTGGTCATCTCCTACATCACCTTAAGAAATAGATTTACAAAATAAGGACAGGTAGTGTAGAAATAGAAACAATATAGCAAATTCTTATATATTGAATAAATTATTATATTTACTAACAAAATAAATATAAGTGTAATAGAACAAAAGGAAGATTTAAGGAAAAAAAAGGAGAGAAATCATACTAAATAGGTTTAAATCTGTTGTACAAATGAACCATGGAAAATAAAGGCTCGTAAGGTTAATCACGAACTTGCCAGTGTTCATTTTCTAAGAAAATGCTAATTTACTATTTAAGTAATAGACTTCATCCAATCTGGAGGTTAATCATCTGTCCTCTGTGTGGGTGTTGTGTCATCTGCAAAAGAACCCACATCGAATGCCTGTCTGAAGCAGATATAAATGGGATACAATAATTGTGTGCATCCATACAATTGCACATTAACATCCTTTCAAGCTTCTCTTTAAACATCATCTGCAATTTACTAAAAAAAAAGAAATCACTTAGAAGAATACTTTTAGAACTAAGGGAACAAAATAAACGTCTAAAAGTAAAGAGAAAGAATTAAAGAAGAAAGAGAAATAAAATATTTAGATGCAGGATTTCTTTATTTAGTTAAACACATTTTCCCCAAACCAAGGTAGCAGGTTTGCAGAAACACACAATTTTCTCAACAAAGAAGAGGACAGTCAAATGCCAGACAGGGTCAATACAGTTATTTTATTGTTTGGCACTTTATATTCTTAAAAGCTGTGTGTGAAAATGTTTTGGGTGGCAGGGGCTCTAGTTTCTGGTAAAAATAGCAGCTTTTTTTGCTGATAAAAATAGCAGCTTTTTTTGCTGATAAAAATAGCTGCTTTAGGATGCTTGATCCTTCTCTAGAGGCATTTGTCTTTGTGAATAATGTACTGGATTGCTGGAATTTTTCTTTTTTAAATGTGCCTGGAGGAGGATCACTGAATTGTCATGAATCTTGAAATCCCATCAATCCCAGCTCTGCACTGCAAATCCCTTCTCTTCATTCCTTCCATTGAAATAAATTCAAATTGGAGCAGATTTCAAATGGAATATTTTGAAAACCATTCATCAGCTTTTTAGAACTACCCGTTCTTTAGAATTAGCTGCTTTGGAACATTCGGGATGGGATTTCAGATGCTAAATTCAGGATCTGTGAGTTACTATGAACGGTGGGTAATGGAGGAGATCAGAGATGGCATTCAGAAGGTTGTGACCAGTTCTGCAGAACCAGTAGTGGAAATTTTGAGTAGTTTGGAGAACTGGCAAAACCCACCTCTGACTGGCCCCCTTCCCATCTATCAGCTGGGTTTTCTGTTGTTGCCCTGAACAGGAGAAGGAAGCTGGAAAGCAGGTTAGTGGGGTGGGGAGGGAATGGGGATTTTGCAGTAACCTTCCTCTGCAAAACCTTCCACGCCCACAGAACTGGTAGTAAAAATTTTTGAATCCCACCACTGGAATAGATGCATCTGGCTTTAAAAGGGTTGCTGGCTTTCCTGATTAGTGTAAGTTTTGCGTGACCAAAGGGAAGATGCTCTCATTTTGTAGGGCAGGGATAGTGTGGTCCTGCAGTGGAAGATATATCACAGTTCCATCAGAAGAGGCAGCCTTCAGCTAGCCTAGCAAGTAATCCTGCAATCTTGTATTGCAGAGTGAAAGTCCACAAATGGGGAATAGTGCCTTGCTGTGCTCATAAACAGTTGGATGGGGACCAGCAGAAGCATATACACAAATGCTAATTTTGATTAATATTAAGCTTGATTAGAATTACAGGTAGCCCTTGACTTACAATAGTGTGTTTAGTGACTGTTCAAAGTTACAATGGCACTGAAAAATGTGACTTATGGCCTTTTTTCACAGTTACAACCTTTGCAGCATCCCCATGAACAAGTGATCAAAATTCAGATAATTGGCAATTGCTTCATATTTATGAGCGTTGCTGTGTCCCAAGATCATGTGATCCCCTTTTGTGGCCTTCTGACAAGCAAAGTGAATGGGGAAGCCAGATTCTCTTAACAAATGGGTTACTGATTTATCAACTGCAATAATTCACTTAACAACTGTGGCAAGAAAGGTTGTAAAATGGGGGAAAACTCACTTAACAAATGTCTCACTTAATAACATAAATTCTGGGCTCAGTTGTGGTCTATCTATATTGGTTACTGGCTTACTGTCTTGGTTGTTAAGTTTATGGTTCAGTGTGTTGTACAAACTATGAGATTCAGTTCATTTCACTGCATTTCCAAGCCTACTGTAGGAACAATATGATATCAGCACTATGACCTTGACCATTTATTTTTTTCTACTGTGTTGGAATGTAGTCTGGATTCCCAGGAGGGAGGCTCCATTTTGCAGCTGGTAAAGAGGTGGTGGAGTTTGAAATTTGGATAGCAGAAAGAGAGTTAAAATGGCTCCTCCTTAGCTTTTTCCAAAGTATGTCTGTAGCTATGTAGAAAGTTGTTTTAGTCTGGCAAGATTAAACCTTGTTATTAGCCTCCTGCTTATTTATTTGTATCACCTATATTATTTTTACAAATAAGTCAAGGTGGTGAACATATTCAACACATCTCCATCCTCCTATTTTTTCCACAACAACAACAATCCTGTAAGGTGGGTTGAACTGAGAGAAAATGACTGGCCCAAAGCCACGGAGCTGGCTTTCATGGCTAATGCGGGACTTGAACTCACAGTTTCTCACTTTCTTGCCTAGTGATTTAACCACTATTAGAGCATACTGGCTATTAGCCTGCTCTTTGCTTTCCTTCAGAATTGGGTTCATTCATTTTCCAGTGGAAATCTTCAGTTATAGGGTATATTTATTTTATTCAGTTTATATGGTTGTCCATCTCATGTGAGTGAGTCTAAGGTTCCCATTCTGGCAATCCTGCCTGTTTAAAGTTAACTTAGACTATCATTGCCTTTCTCCCTCACAAACTAACAGATCTGTGTCTACTCCATGGTCTGGGCAGATAAAGTAGAAAAGTTACAATTTTCTCAGCCAAAATTATCATAGTCATTTTTTCTCCCAGTTGCTGCTTCGGGTCATTTCAGATGCAAGGCTAATTGCCTCTAACCATCTTGCTGTGATAACAATTCTACTGAGGCACACTTTAAAAGATGGAACCCGAAAGATGCTCGCTTGTAATTATAAAGTGGATAATTGTATGCTGCTTCTTTCTGAATTTCAATAATTGCAAGTACCCAGGCTCAGCTAACTTTTATGCTGCTGCATGGCTACAAGGGATAGCAGTGGGAGTAAATTTTAGAAAAATCATTGAGAGCTCATCCTCATAAGCACTTCAGCAGAGTTAATAACTCAAAACATGCTTTTTTCTTCGTTTGGTCCCCCCAGACAGTACAACAGTAAAAATGGTACAGGTGAAGAGTTGACAAATAATATATAGTTTGTGAAGGACAGAAGCTACATCAACATCAGTTCTTCCCCTTCCCACATCTCATTATTATTATTATTTGAATGGATAGGGATTATTTAATTTAACAGGTTGAATTAAACCCTCATCCATCAATGCTATATAGGTAGTGTTTGTTTTACAACACATTACAGTGACCCGCAATGACAACAGCACTGGAAAAAATTGATTTAAGAGCATTTTTTCACACTTACAATCATTGTAGCAGCCCCACGGTCAAACATTGAACACTTTGTAACAATTGTGGTCATAAGTTAAGGACTACTTGTATACTAGAATTGCTTGATATGAGATTGAATTATTTGACTATCAAACTGAATCTGTATGGCAAAAGTAGATTTTCATCGTCTGCTCTTTTGAAGTGTTTTAGCTGAAGTTGTCAGGGATTAAGGCTCATACTTCTTGCCATCAAGACATGAGCTTTGCCACTAAACTATAGATTTTCTTCTTGACTGTGTCCCTTATTTTATCTACTCCCTTGCTTACTGCTAACATGCCAGATTGTATTAACCTTTGGCCAAAGCTACAAAATCAATTATTTTCTCACTTTATCTTGAGGAGGCTCAAGAGAGAGACTGACTTTTGTTCTCCACGGTGGGATTGAAGGACCTTAGATGGGGAAGACAGAACTGGTGGCAACTAGATTTTTAAAATTTTATTCTCAGAACTTCTGAAAAGGGGGAGACAAAGGTTGTGGGACGATTTTGGGAGGGGACTTTAAAGTTGTAGGAATACCCCATCTCATTCCATCTATTTGTTACTCACCTTCTATTATTCTGTCCATATTTGCTGTGGTTAATGTAAAGTACATGGGATTTAATTTCGAGCTAATTTTGTAACAATAATATTGCTCAAACTGCTTAAGAATAGGATCTTTATATTTGCTATTTTTAGGGGTATATCTAACAACTTTTGTGTGTGTGTGTGTGTGTGCACGCGCGCTCGCGCGTGCATTCTTAAATACACTAAGAGCAAAGTAGCCAGCAGTATGTTGTACTACTTCTGAACTTGATTTGAAGTTTTAATGTTAGTTCAGGATGCAGAGTCGGCCAAGGTTTTGCTGATGCTGGCAGCAAGATATGTTTGTTAGGATAAAATGAGCAATGTTGAAAAGTGTCTCTAGGATTTCACTGTTCTGATTTAAGAACTTGAAGATAGCAGCTTGTGTGATTTGTGTCCTACATTTTTATAGCTTGCCATCCCATCCCATCCCATTTCATCTTGTGGATACCTCTGCAGAAATTCCAACAAGGCCACTAAAGTCTTTTTAAAAAACAAACCTAAAGAAACCAGAGTATAAAACTCCTTGTTGTTTCTTTTCTTGTAGGTCTCCTGTTTCTTCAGAAGATCAAGGTAAGAATCCATTTCATAAATTCCTCCACTGAACTTAAAATTGATTTTGATGAGAAGGGGACAGTAAAGTTGTACCTGAAAATGAATTTGAAGTATAGAAGTAAGTAAAATTTGATATAGACATTGAGATAGCTCCTCGGTCATTTCATTAAAAATATACGGTATAGTCTATCTAGTTTTGCAGCAGAGCTGTGAATGGACTTCTGTTCTATCATAAATCTCGTTCAATAAACTTGCTTTTTGCTTTAGTAACGTTGTTTGGAATATAACTTTCATTATTCGTGACTATTAACCCATGGTCTATAGAGAAAGACTAAATCATAATAATGATTGTGAGCACATATGTAGCGTTTTACAAGGTTCATCCCCACTCTCAGTCATCTCTACGATGCTTCACAAGTTAGAGGTTGTATGAACATTATGGTTAGAAGATCAGAATACTGGGATTCACCTAAGCTATCTCAACAGTTCCTGGAATTGCAAGACACAAGGCCTTTCAAATGTGATTTTACAATGTTAAAAGAGTGCACACTGTTCCCTTCCATCTTTCCACTGCTGAGTGATACATTTATTTCTTTAGTTGCCAAAACCTTGCATTCCATGCTTCAGAGGAAACATTACACTGAATAGTCTGTCTCAGATGCACATATAAAGCAGCTTGTCCATGGACATTGATTTATTGGTTGGTATTATGAGATTTCCTTACTTATGTTATTGCTCTCTCATTTGATCTATTAATTGAGTGTCAGATGACAGACAAAGTACCGTACTTCTTGTGCAGCTTCTTGATTTTAATCCTCAATAGCTGTCCCTGCAAACTATTTCTCTTTTCTACTTTCACTGTTTTATTCCTCTGCACAAACTGCTCTCATGTTCCATTTAACCACCTGTGCCACTGTGACAAGGGACCTACGCTGCAGCTTGATCAATACCCTGAATCACTCCAAAACGATAAAAACAATTTATGAGCTTACTTTGAAAGGAAGAATCAAAGCCATAGCCATGTAACATACCAAGAACATTAAAAGCTTCTGCTTAATGACAGTGAAATGGCTGGTCGAGGAAACTCAGTACCATGGAGAAGTGTATTTAAAAGGCAAGAGCAAGAATTGAGAATTATCTTTATGATGTCAGAATATTTAGTACCAATGCTTTAAAAACTGCAGTTTTCAGGAGAGTAATTTATATCAGCATAGTCTTGTTTGCCTTCAAGTTGTTCTGTGAGTCATTTGTTGACTTTCACAAGAATATACCTTACTTGGCCACTGCACCAGACCAATATCTTCTCTTCCTATTACTTTAAGGGTCCCAACTCCGGCAAAGCTTCAGAAATATTCTGTTGTATCAATCTCTGCTATCTATCTAGTATATTGGCAGCTGTTTAAAACACAATTAATTTTTCCCCAAGCATGAGTTTCACAGGTAATTTCTCTTTAGCAAGATTTGCAGAGACAAAAGTGTCAGGGTTACAAAACCTACCAGCAATTGAATTTTTGCAATTTAGAACCAATATATACTCATGTAGAATTCCTTCCCTGACAGCCTTCCGATGATCTAGCAAGGATCTGGGTCTTTTCATTTATAATGGAGAAGCATTTAGTTGGCTGTTTACATCTCTTTCCTAAATCTTCATCAGTCTAGGCACTAACTGTTGTACTGTCCACCCAATCCTAACTATGCATGTGGCTGAGTTTTAGAAATGATTCACCTTACTTCCTATTCATATTTTTCATACTCATATCTTCTTGCGCTTAGAAATTATACTGTGTACTTTGAACAAATCGGATGGCAGATATTATAATTCCATGTCTTAAACTGTTCCACTTAAAACTGAATTATGCTTCATTACTGTATGCGTTTAAGCAATTTGAAGGAATTATTTAATGAAATTAGGTTTTATTGAATAATATTCTTTGTTTTATGTAGTACATGATTTATTGAATATGCTGGATGGAACTTGTCATTTTTAAAACTTTTTTTGTATCAGTTGTATCTTTTATAACCTGCTCTTTCAGATATGTAGTTAGTTTATTGTCACTGTTTGTTTTGGAAAACTTCTTAGAGTGTTTGAGAAAAAAATTGACAACCTTTTTTTCACAGTTTATATAGCTATTTCACTAGCCAGTTGCCTTGATTCAAGGTGAAACTACAAGTCATGTTGAAGAGGAAGGATAGATATAAACAGCTGAGTTTTTTTTTCTTTTACTTGAATCCAGGTTAAAGCACTTGATGTGACAAGTTTTTATGGTGCCTTTCTCAACCTTAATAATAAAATGGTTGCTGCTTTAAATAAATTGATGACTGTAAGTCATCACTATTAATTATTTTTTTAATATTTTTAAAAATATACCTGAAGCCTCTATAATGGACTAAACCAGTGTTTCTTCCCCTTTCTCACTTTTAAAAATTATGGAAGAACCTAAAATAATTTCTATTTGCATGGCTTATCTATATTTACCATTTTAAAAATTAAAATGGATACGTTCAGTGCTACTACAATTTCTTGATGGGATTTTAATATTGTTTATTTTTCAAATAATTTTAATTTTGTGGATCTTTTAGAGTCCACATTTTAGGAACCACTTTAAAGGACCACACTTTGGAAACAACAGACTAGGCTATTATGAGCTAGTCAAAGTTGTTTATAACACATTTACTCAATCCTTTTTATGAACAGTTTAGGATAGCATTTTAAAACTTTGTATCCATGGTATCTTTTATAATCTGCCCTTTTAGATAAGTACTTATTTTATGTTGTCACTTTTCTGTTTTGGAAGACTTTTGAGAATACTTGAGTAACCACGATTGTGAGGGAAGTTGGGAGTTGGTCTCTAGTCTCATATGACTTATTTTCACTAAAAATAGGGAGAATTAAACCCAAATCACGGGATTTAACATTAAGCTACCACTAAGCTATTGTCTCTTTATAGGGTTTACCTGACCATGTTAATCCTCTTGTCCTCTTTTAAAGTAATTATCTCAAGAAGCACTATCTCTGCATGTTTTTTATCATAACATTTCATGAACATTTGTAAAAAAAATAGTGGAATTGGCTCCTGTGATTATTAAGATAATTAATTTCAACTGTTTATTGTTATAATATTATAGCTTATACCACATTCTTTAATGTTCCCCTTCTCTGAGGTTTATAGCCAGCAAATGTTACCTTCTTATATCAAGTCATGGCAGTACTTTGCTTAGCAGTCTATAATCTGCAATGCAGGTCTTTCTTTCTGCAGTTAATCCAAGTCAACATTTAGTCCTTCCTAGAATGGGTTTTCCTTTGCAGTCAGAATGTATAGCTGACTTGCATTTAGGTTGTAGCTTCTCCTTGTCAAAGGTGGAGGATAAAATTCCTGCATTGATTTCAATTCTATGGGGTTTTTGCTGACAAAACAAAACAAAACAAAACAATGGGAATCACTCTAAATCAAGGGTCTTCAAACTTGGCAAGTTTAAGACTTGTGGACTTCAACTCCCAGAATTCCTGAGCTAACATGACTGGAGGAGGAATTCTGGGAGTTGAAGTCCACAAGTCATAAAGCTATCAAGTTTGAAGACCCCTGCTTTAAATGACTTGAAACTGCTTGTGGTATTCTGAGCAGTGACTGAAGGGTTGCATAGCCTGAGCTAGCAAGAAAATCTCTACAGGAAAAACTACAATGTATTGCTTTAGGGAAGGAATGTAGTTTGGGGAGGAATGGGTCAGGGTTGCAAATATCACCACAAATACTCTAAAAAATGGTTGCTCTCCCTGAAATATGAGCCTCAGTTACTTTCTCATTTTATGCCTCCATGCATTGGTTGATTATTCTAAGTGTATGTTACTATATGGTATGCGTAGAGCCTACTTTGGATGAATGTGTGTAAACGAAAAAAGGGGGAGTGGTCAGAGACATGAAAGCCAACCAAATTTCTTTTTTAAATAGTGATTTTATTCAAGATTATGTTTTGGCGCAAGTGCAAACTAAAGAAAAGAAAAAAAAAAGCAAATGAAGAAAAACAGAAAAATTATAAAAGAAAGAAAAAAATATAGTAAAGAAAAAGAAATGTATAAAAATTGACTTCACCTCTCACAAGTATAAACTTTTTAAAGTAATTATTATTGCTTCTTTCCATATTTCATTTCTTATCTATTAACAAATCCATAAAACCCTGTCATTGAGGCCAACAAAAGGGATACTGGGATAGCAACATATCTAATTCAATATTGATGAAAGAAGACAACTTTCTACCCCCTCCTTTCATGTCTAACAATATTCATATTTATTTCTTCCAAGTAATACCTTACAATTTGATTTTTTTTTCATTTTTTGTTTGCCCCTTCTCACAAAATTCTTCAAAGCTTTAACAAGCTTCTTTTGTAAGTCCATTATGGGACAATTTTCCAGGTGGCTCTCTTGGTTTACTCTTTCTATATCCCTTTTAATTATTAAGACATTGGCCAATTTCTTTTGTATGTCTGTATGTATGTAACATCTTTTTCTATGCTATTCTTATAGCCTGTCATTTTAAAATGCATTTCAATTATGTCAATTAAGTTTTCCATGGCATCTTTTAAACATGCTCTACCTATGGAAGGAGAACTTCTTAAAATTACTTCTCGGTACATTGTTCAAAAATATCCTTCAATATGTCCAATGTTAAAGTATTTTACTTCATTCTGTATTTGACTGTTCTTCTCTTTTAACTTTGTAATCTTTAGTTCCTGCTACTTTCCTTTGGTTTTGAAGTCTATGTTTTTTCTTAAAGAATTCAAAACAAAAATATTTCCTCACAGGAAATATAATTATCAGGTTAATTTAATAATAATTTATTATCATAATAATTATCAATTATCAATTATTGTGATAAATAATTATCACAATAATTTAAACTAGGAGTGTCAAACTTGTGTTGTCATGGTGGCATCACATGATGTATTGGGATGTTTCCCCCCCCCCTCAATAAACTGGGTGAGAGCGGGGCCAGCACTTGATGCATCTAGCCCATGGGCCATGAGTTTGACAGCAAAGAATGTGCTGGAAGGAAATTTAATATTTCACTCTGGCAAGTCCATAGTGGGATGAATGCTAAACAGTACAGAATCTTGCTAATATTTCTCCACCAACCCACCCATCTACCCACTCACTGCCTATCAATTATCATCTTCTTTTAATGACCCCATAATCCCTTCTGGGGTAGAGTCGGAGCAACTGAATGGAGCTTAATGGCCAGATGCCCTTCCTGTTGCCTATGCAGAGTTTTGTTGAGCAGATATATTCTCATTGTGCCCAGAGAGAGAAATATCTGCCTCTACCTAGGATCAAACTCACAGCCGCCTAAACGAGCAGACAGTGAATGTATTTAATTTCATATATTTTAGAAAGTAGTTCAAAAACAACAGATATTGTTGGGATAGATGTATTTGTAATCTAATTTAGTACATTAGATTAGTTGATTTCATGCAGTTGACATTGAATTGCTGGCTCCTTAAAACATTAAAAAAATAGCTTAATGTTGGGATTTTAGATGACATGAGGTTACTGATTAAACAGCATCTTTCTTTTAAAATTTACTGCCTTAAAGAAGAATAGGTGGTTCCACACAACTTTAAATGAAAAGAACTTTGGAAATGTAACGTGGAAACCATTCAAAGATCAATAAAATTATATTTCTAAATGTGTTCTCTGGTGGAAACTGGAAGAGCACCAGGAGAAATTTCTGCCCACAGGTTTCCATTTGAATAATTAAACACTTTAGAAGGAAAAGCTCATGTATTCTCTTTGGAAAGAACATTCAGAGCTTCCTTTGGGGGGTTAAATTGCTTGAGATGACCCTCTAAGCTTTCAGTTCCTTTCTAAAGCCCATGTCACACTGCACCAACGGATGCAAAGAGGATGTAAAATGGAGAAAAACACTTGCCATCCGTTGGTTAACGCGATGCAATCCGTTCTGTCTAACTCCAATTGCGTGGCCGTGATTCATACGTTCTATCCGTCCAGCATCTGTCTACTGAGATTTCATCTGCTCAGAAAGTTTTGAGCTGCACAAAACTTTTTGAGCAGATGAACTTTCCGCCGCGTCTGTTCTACATCTGCTACACATTACTGGGAACAAACGTTCCACGTCCGTCGTCATCTGTTAACCATCCGCTGTATCCGCTCGGCATCCGCTGCGCATCCGCGCAACTCGCATCCACTCCAGCAGAAAACGGAAAGAGGGAGGAAGCGAAATGGAACGCGGAAATGTCTGCGCCAGCGTTAGTAGCACGGACATAGAAAGGATGAATACAGATGCAGCTCGCATATAAAGCATTAAAAATGGAAAAAACGTTTGTATAGGGGGCGTATCTCAGATATTTAGGATGTCTGGAGCATGTCTAGAGGATGCAGAAGGACACCTAGTGGAAAACCGATATTTCCTATAAAAAGGGGGAGGAAATCACCTGGATCTCACTTTCAGTCAGCAGTGCTGGTGTGCAGACCTCTTCAGCCTTGATCTTGCTCTTGCTCTTCCACAGCATCCAGTCATCTCCACCATGGATCGTCGCACACTCCTTTTGGTAGTCACCATCATTCTACAACAGGGCGAAGCCAATCTAAAGGCTCCTTTCACCTATTCTATGCAAGCAAAAGGAGGCGTCAAGAAGTGTGAGGGTCCGAAGATGGATCGCGAGAAGAGAGGAGTATGGCTGTATATGACAAGCTGATGTGGAGCTGAGGAACGAAGACCCTTGTGCATTCCAGCACTTCATGAGGATGCCACCAGCCATGTTTGACGAAGTTGTGGAGCAGCTGAGACCCAGGTTGACCAAGGCAAACACCAACTTCCAGCCCGCCTGGACCCTGGACTGAAGATGGCACTGACTCTGCACCACCTGGCCTCCGGGACCACGTACAGGAGCATGCAGTACGCCTGGAAGGTGCCACACAACACCATTCAGCATTGTGGTCAGAGAAGTGGTTGCAGGCCATCATCGAAGAATACCTGGAGGAGCTCCTCCAGTGCCCCACCACTGAAAAAGGCTGGAAGAAAGTTGCAGAAGAGTGGTATCAGAAGTGGAACTTCCCCACACCGTTGGAGCCCTAGATGGGAAGCACGTGGCCTGCAAAGCGCCAGCCAAGTCGGCTCAACATTATTTCAACTACAAGGGCTTCTTTCAGCATCCATTCTTCGCCATGGTCGATGCTGACTACAAGTTATGTACATCGACTGCTCAAGGCAATGGTCATGTTCAGATGCCCAGGTATACAACGCCATGACCTCAACGAGGGGAAGCACGTGGCCTGTAAAGCTCCAGCCAACTCAGGTGTCCATTATCACAACTACAAGGGCTTCTTCACGCATCATCCTCTTCGCCATGGCTGATGACTGACTACAAGTTCATGTACATCGATGCTTCAGGCAACAGGTCAGTTTCAGATGCCCAGATATACAACGCCAGTGATCTCAAGGATGGGCTGGAATGCAACCTCATCATGAGCTTCCCAGATCCAGACCTCCTGCCCAACGACACAACAAGATGTGCCCTACTTCATCAATTGGGGATGACGCCTTCTCCCTCAGAACCTACCTCATGAAGCCATACAGTTCAAGATACCGTCTCGTGAAAGAGAGGACTTCAACTAAGGCTGTCCAGGGCAAGACAGGTGGTGACAGAGAACGCCTTTGGCATCTGGGCCAACAGGTTCCAGGTACTTCTCACCAACATGCAGCATCACCACAGGCCGTGAAGAGGCATCGTGGAAGCTTGCTAGCATCCTGCACAATCTCATGCGCACCCGCTACCAGTGTTGCAGAACAGGCTTGTGGTGGACCGTCAACAAGGCAATGGGGACATGGAGCCTGTGAATGGAGGCAAGGACTAAACTGATAGACAACTGTGGATGTGCCAAGGCCCCAACAGAGCTTCAACGTGAAGGGAAGAAGCAGCGCAACCTCCTGAAACACTGGTGAAACTCCCCAGCCGGAGCAGTGGAGTGGCAAGACAGGATGGTAGATGGTTAATGGATGCTTCCTTCAGCTGTCTCATCACACTGATGAGATTGTGCCATGTATGTTGAGTGACCTACAATGAACAGGCATTTAATAAAGAGTTGTGTTTATGTTGAAATGTGTTGATGAATGATTAAATAGTTATTGATAATAAAGGGCCATAGGTGTGGCAACTGGGAGGGTGGACTATACAGTCCCACTATGCTTGCACTGGAGGTTTATCTATCCCACAGCTATTACCCATCCCACAGCTATCCTTACCCATCCCACAGCACGCAAAGGCTTAAACCATTTCTAAAAGTTTCCACCAGACTTTATTAGTAAAAGAACTGAACCAAGTGGCGTGAAGCAAAGATAACCTTTATTCATAACAAACTGTTAGGACTTTATAAAAAGCAGCAAAATGAACCAAGAAAAGTGTCCCAAACAAAGATAAAGTCAACAGGTAACAACCCAGTCTCTGGCACTGTTCTCAGTCACTCTTAGGCATGCCCATGGTCTCAGGTGTGAAGGGTCCAGGGGCTGTGGAGTGGCAGTGGCTTGGAGTGCTGGCCTGAAGTGCATTGGGGTGCCTGGCCCTGAGAGACAACAGGAGATGGGTGTTGCGTGAGGAACGTCTCAGAGAGCTG
>BHFT01074240.1:0-34083 GCA_004320025.1 Laticauda laticaudata | reverse complement strand
GGACCCGCCCGTGGACATGCAAGCTTTGGTATGTCCCATCCTGGGCTCTCGATGCAGCATGGAGGAGAATGGGCGTTTTCTGTTGCTAAGCAAGACAGTTAAGTGAGTTATTCCCCAATTTTGTGGTCTTTTTTGCTACAGTTGTTAATCATGAAAACGAATCATGTGGTTGTTAAGTGGATCTGGCCTTTGACTTTGCTTGTTGGAAGTTGGCTGGGAAGGCTACCAATGACAATCACAAGACCCTGGGACAGTGCAGCTGTCATAAATATATGCCAGTTGATAATGTAACTGGAGATGCTGCAATGGTCACAAGTATGAAAACTGGTCATAAGTCACTTTTTTCAGTGCCATTGTAACTTTGGACTTTCCACTAAATGAACGTCTATAAGTCAAGGACTACCTATATTACATTATGATATTTGAAAAAGTAATTAGTCCCTGGTCCTTTTCAAAACAACAACAAAGTTGAGTGGAATAAATGTTAAAAAAGATAGAAAAAAAGCTTTAATTGAGTGGGCCAGGGCAGAGGTAATGAAGGTTGACTATTAGATTGCATTTGTGTTACCAAGCATGATTTATTGACCATATTAAATGTTTCCCTTTGAAGCTCCATTGCTCATGTAATGTGCCTGTAGTATTTCAACAACACATGTCTTTAAAAGCTTTGTTATGGAAGGACAAAATACACTTTTCTTTTCCAACCGTACTGAATACAATAAACTCCTTCCTATTATACTGTTTGCTCAAGAACACTTATGCAGAACTTGGATGTACTCTGGATGTTTGGACTTCAATTTTCAATTTGCTTTCTGAGGAGTTGAACTGTATTTAGGTAGGAAAGGTTGCTCAAAAACATTGCTGTTTTCTTGTTAAGAATAAAAAAAACTGTGTTAGATCTTTTATCAATACTTTTTCTAATTATTTTCAAGTTTGTTAGTGTCCTTGATCAGGGAAATGAAATAAATAATCCAGTTCGCTTCTACAGGTAGTCTTTGACTTACAACAGGTCATTTAGTGACCGTTCGAAGTTACGATGGCACTGAAAACAGTGACTTTTAACCATTTTTCAGACTTGCAACCATTGCAGCCTGTCCATGGTCACATGATCAATATTCAGATGCTCAGCAACTGATTCATATTTGTGAAGATTGCAGTGTCCCCGGGTCATGTGATCCTCTTTTACGATCTTCTGACAAGCAAAGTCAATGGGGAAGCCAGTTTCACTTAAAAACTGTATTACTAGCTTAACTGCAATAATTCACTTAACAACTGTGGCAAGAAAGGTCATAAAATAGGGTAACAATGTTTCACTTGACAACAAAAATGTTGGGCTCAATTGTGATCGTAAGTCTAGGATTACCAATACATCAATAATAATGAGCTATATTTCTATGAAGAATTGGATAGTTTATATGTATATATGGGGGTGGAGCTTTTAGTTTTAGAATTCTTGCATGGGGACAGTCATCTTAGGAAAGAATCTATTTGCTTGCTCTCTTTCCCATCATACTTATCTAGTGACCCACCAAGCAGCTACTCCTCTTCTGCAGTATGATGAAAAATACCCTTGAAGCTTAGCTGTTTGCTTCCTATTTTTTCTTCTTGGGCTGTTGAATCTTTGTTTTATGTAAGATGTTTTGGAAGACTTTAAGTTGGTTTAAGTGCTACAGTGATGCTGTGTGGTTCACTGTAATTCACCATAGTTCAGTGATGGGTAACCTTTTTGTCTTCACGTGTCAAAAGTGCGTGCATGTGCATGCAAGAGTACACACACATGCCTGCACCCATAATGCAATGCACATGCGACTCCCTCCCACCCCCCTGCACATGCGCACAGGAACCCCCGTGCTCCCCTTGCCCCCTGTGAATGCACATGGGAACCCTCCCGCTCCCCCCGCCCCCTGTCCATCACCCACATGCACCCTGCCCCCCCCCACACATGCGTGGCAGATACCCAAAAATCAGCTGGCTGGCAGGAGGCATACATGCGCAGTAGAACTGAGCTGGGGCAACAGTTCGCGTGCCTGCAGAGATGGCTTTGCATGCCACTTCCGGCACTTGTGCCACAGTTCAACAATAGTCTGTTGGTTGTTTCTGAAATGATGTATGATAGTGTTATCCTTTCCATAGTTTGTATTGATTGAAATGTGCTGTATAGAATTTAGTGGTTAGATACAAAAGTCATCTTCAGTGTCATCATACAATGTGAGGACTATAACAACCACTATAGTACAGGGGTGGTATTCAACCGGTTCTGGCGAGCTGGTAGGAGCAATGAGCAGCAGAGACCGAACCGGTTCTCTGCTGTTGGACCTACCTGCCCGCCTGGGCTCCCATACTCACTTTATCTGCTGAATTTGAAGCGAAGCTGCTTTGCGTGGCACAGAATAGAGCTGTGTAACAGCGCAACAGCTGCTGAAGCAACTGGGATCGTGCAGGCTTGCAGGAGGCAAGTTAGAAAGCCTCTATGCCTGCGCAAAGTGTGCATTTGGCACGAGTGTGCACACAAAGTGTGTGCACGTGCGCAAAATGTGCCCACCAAGCCACGCCCACCGAACTGGTGGCAACAATATTTAAATCCCACCACTGCTACGGTATATAGAACAGACAGACAGAAAACTAGCAGACCACATCCGTAAACACCAACTAACAGTCAGAAGGCACAATGAAAAGTTCTTAATCTCACAACAGATGATCAGACTCAACCATAGTTTCAGTTAGGAAACTGAGAATTCTAGAACAAGCTAAATCCAAGAATGCTGCAGAATTCCTGGAAGCTTGGTATTCCGAGAAATTAGCTCTCAATGGGTACTCATTCAAAAAGGACACTAAAAAAGAAAACAAAAAGACTCAAGTGTGTAGGGTTTGCTTTCATATAAAGCAAGGAGAACACCCTGTACTAATACTTCTGTTACCTAGTTGAGCAATGAAGAGTCTGCAAGTAAACAGCCAAGCTCAAAGAGCATCAAGGACACCACAGTTCAGCCCTGAGCTACATTTACTATTTTTTCTGTAAGTGTCTGGAACTAAAACATTGCACATTGACAATTAGCAATTTCTGTTCAATCTTTGTTTTTGTTTAGGTAGCTACTTTACCAAGCCTGTTATGCCTGGGTGCATGTATTTGGTTTGTTTAATACCTTTGATCACAGTTCCAGCTACACAGACACACAGGTGTTTAAATGTATTGCCATTACGTTTTAGAATGCCAAACATGTCATGTTTTCTATTTGTATTGATAATATACTTTATTCTCAAAAGAAAAAAAAAGACCCAGTTAATATTCAAGATGAGCAAAAGGGAAGTGATAATGTGTTTTGTTGATATATTTTCTGATGATGTAACTGTTTTTGTATGTATTAAGCTTTTGAACAAATTAATTGACTTGGAACATTAGCAGGGTCTTTGTAAACAAAATATTATCTTGACCAAGTAAGAATGCTTATTAGTGTTTAGAAAACTGCTGAATTTGAGGTAATAGTGGTTGATATCCAGGACAGTATGTGCAGTATTGGTTGAATATTTGTACTTTGAAGAGCTGAAAAGCAAGATATAAATTATAGAAATACTCTGCATTTTTCTGCAAAGTTTTTACTGAGCCACTTTTTTTTGCTGACATTTTCCATCACCTTCCATCACCATTTCTTTCAGTTTCATAATATGTTATAATATATTCGTTTTCTGCCGGTATCCAGTATCTTCCCTTTTTCAGGGGATACTTTTCCAGCTAGTTGTACTGGAATTGCAATTTTCAGTGAAGCCAGGCACTAACCTAGGTCAGGTGAGAACTAAGGAGGTCAAGTGGTCCAAAGCAGGTGTACCCACCATGTTTGTTGCTGTTCATTAAAGAAACTGCATGTTTGAATTTATATGCATTTGACTTAAAGGGGTACTGAGAAGAGTGTTCCCATATCTGTTCCAGGACACTTTGTCACTTTAGTACTTTTTTAAAAGTTCAGTTGTACTGTATTAGAAAGAAAATATGTAAGTGGTACATTGGTGTTACCATTGAAGGCTAAAGCCTGGCTAACATAACAAATTATATATATAGTAAGTAGTGAGGGCATGTGTTGAACTGGAACTCCATCTGGCTGCAGTTTCTTTAATAATTTACATTCCTAGAGCATATTGACATGAAATTAATGCTTACGTAGAATAGTTTTTTTTAAAAAAAAGCAAACTGATTGTGCTATCTTTGATAACAAAGATTAAGCTTTATTCTAACACAAAAGATCTTTCTAGAATTGTTACTTTTGCAACCATTTTTTTGCACAATTAGAAAACAATCCTTGCATGTGAAAAATATTGGGGATGTATCATTATTCTTTCAGGGATTAAACTTATGGTTAAGGTTGTCCAGCTTAGAACACATTTTATAGAATACATTGGGACTGCATGTAAAAGTGAATTCACCTAAATGTATACTGCTTTGTATTGTAATATTCATCTCATCTTCCATCTCTGCATTTTATTTTATCTTATACTGTTTTATCTCACTCTTTTTTCTTAAACATACCTTGCCATATTTTATTTTATCTTAGTTTATTGTATCTTATTTTACTATATCTTGCCTTATTTCATCTTAGCATATGTTATCGTGGCTGATGCCCATTGCTTTGATATGGTCAATCAATCTGTAAAGTTATACTACTATTATTACATTTTTAAAATAACAATATGCAGCTAAACAATTTTTGTGATTTTTTAAATATCAGAACCAATTTCATGAAGTTAATGCCTTACTTGTTAATTCTGAGATACCCATGTGAATGTATTCATTTTACTATTGCATAGAGCGAAGATAGTCCAAGTCCTAAGAGACAGCGCCTTTCTCATTCAGTCTTTGACTACGCAGCAGCATCACCAGCCCCATCACCACCAATGCGACCATGGGAGATGACATCAAATAGGCAGCCTCCTTCAGCTCGACCAAGCCAACATCACTTCTCAGGGGAACGATGCAACACACCTGCGCGCAACAGAAGAAGGTCAGCCTTCCTGGGGACAGTCATACTCTTGATTTAGAAAGTAGTTTTTGAAGCATCAAATTTATTAGTATTAGGTTCTTGTATAAGAAACAATCACTCCAGAATTTAAAAGTTTATGGAGTCTTAATTTTATGAACTTCATGAAGCCTATGCCAGAAACATGGAGTTTTGTAACATAAACTTTGTTCTATAGGTTTATTGAAGATGCGCTTCTAATATTAGTAAACCCTAATATTTGATTGTCCAAAATATTTAGTTGTTAGCTTAAATATTGTTGTTCTATTACTCTAGTACATCTTTATCCAAAGATATCAGAATTGACATTCAGCGTTAACCTTCTTGTCTCTCCTCTATTCTTTTGTCATAACTGTGAGGAAAGTTTAGCTGAGAAAATGTAAGTAGGCTAAGGTCAGTGAGCCATGACTTTTGTTTTGAAATCATTGTGAAATATAAAATAAAACTTTGAAGTCAAATATCATATATCAATCAATTCTTAATTATCTACTTTATGCTTATTGGAAGGAATCAATAATTTAGCATGGCTCAGGCTATCTAATTTCTGAAAAAATAACATATTTTTGCTACAAAATTGGTATTCTTATCGGGACTACCAGTTACCAAGAATAAGGTATTTTGTTACCTCCATATATTTTTCTTTAAGTTTCTATTACATGCTTATTCCAGGGAACACAAGATACAACAAATATTTTATTTTCTTAGCACAATCTAATGAGGAAATTTGAGCTAAAAATTAAAGTTTTCCCCCCCAAAATAATGTATGAATGAGAAAGGAATTGAATGTATAACTATATCATTAAGCTATGCCATTATTTAATATGCAACATCATGATTTTCTAGATTTGTTTAAATTATTAATACTCACTTAGATGAGTCTCATTCTTAACTTTTTGTCTCCATCATATCTGTTTACTTTGAGCTTAATCAGTTGTATGTTTTTTCTAAGGTTTTCTCAGAAAAGTTCTCACAATCTATTCATTACAGACCTCCAGTGTTGCAAAAATTAATTCAGATGTTTTGAATATTTTCATATTAGTAATAAGTTTCTATTGCTCTTCCCATATTTTTTTCCTCTTCAATTCAGTCATACTGTAGAAAGCAGAGATTTTGTTCGAATCTCTATTATGTGTTTGAATTGTAGAGTGTAAAGAAGATAACTGCATTGCTCAGTACTCAAATGGCTTGCCAACTGGCAGTATTCATCACAGAACCAGTTGTCTGGCCTCTGACCCATGCGCTAAGTTCAGCTTGACCTTCACTCTTGCTACTAAGTTATCTGAAAGGACCATCTGGCAATCTTGATTATTCTGATTATGTTACGTTACTTTTGCCCCAGAAGAAAATACAAATGCATTCAGATTTTTGTGATGAGAGAAATGTAGGAATACAGGAATAAAAGTCTATGTCCATGGTATGTAGTTAGTTTAAAATAGAAATTACCATAGCTGTTCAAAATATAAAACTTGTCCCATTTGATTATTTATAGCCCTCCTGTTAGACGCCAGAGAGCAAGAAGAGATCGATTGTCTCGACATAATTCCATTAGTCAAGATGAAAACTACCATCTTCCTTATGGACAGCAACAAGCAATAGAAGAACCACGAGCCTTTCACCCACCAAATGTGTCTCCCCGTATGTTGCACCCAGCTGCTCATCCGCCACAGCAGAATGCAGTCATGGTTGACATCCATGAACAGGTATGGGCAAAAATAGAAAAAATATTCCCCACGTTTCTTTTGACTAACACTTTTTAATTGTTAATATTACCAATTACCTGGTATATTGAGAGAACTCAACCCCTGTCATTTCGTATGAATCATTCTTGTTTATGCTGCTGTCTGTGCTGAAAAACTGTGTGTCTGCATTAATACAATCTGATTTAACAACGTAATCATACTTAAGTGAACTCTGCTTGGAAGGCCAGAACTTTGCCTTATTTCTCCAGGAATGCAATGGTTTGTTTCTTGATTTCAAGTGAATTTTTGTAATTTTTACAATGGCACGTTACAGTGTGGATGTGGCAAATGCTCTGAGAATATCAAATCTATTAACAGGAAGGAGAAATTAATCCATCGAGCATGTTAAATGTGGTTAAATTATATTTAGACATTCCTTTTAAGTATTCAGGTAGTAGAAAAGGTGATAAAAATTGCTCGGTGTCTTATTTTGTTGTTACATTGTGATAGACTAATATATTATCATAGAACTTGATGGGTTATGTGTGAGGAATGACATCCTGGTCATACCTCTGTAATCACAAAAGTCTTCTCAAATTCTGCTTATACCTTAGAAACTACAGTAGAGTATTGCAGCTTTCATGTGGATGGATTGGGCTGCCCAAAGGCATATTGATGTTCACATGCAGCAGTAACTATTTTTAGTTTGCATACACAATACAACATGATATTTAGATCTGGACTGAAAATGCTTTACATGTGAGTTAGCCAAAAGGTTGATTAGGGTCTACTACTTAATCTTTGATCTGCCAGTGAATCAGCAAGGATTTCAGAGCCACAATTATATAAGAAATAATGACAATTGGCAGAATGTTCCTAATGTTGAGATGTGAGTGTTCTATACTTGTGTGCTTCAACTATTTCAACTAATTGAAACAAAGACAGAATAATATCTTCCTATTTTTTTCTGTTACTAAGCTGTTTCTAACTTTTTGCATGCAGTTCAGTAGTCCTCAATTTATGACCATAATAGGGACCAGAATTTCTGTTGTTAAGGAAGTTAGTGTGTTAAATGAGTTGTGTCTGATTGTACAACCCTTTTTTGCCATGGTTATTAAGTAAATCACTGCAATTGTTAAATAAATTGTATGGTTGTTAAGTTAATCTGCCTTCCCCCATTGGCTTTCCTTGGCAAAAGTTGGTTGCAAATGACAATGGATTCACCTTATAACCACCACATTCACTTAACAACTGCTGCAAAAAAAAAGATTGTAAAACCAGACACAGTCACCTAATTACCCACTTAATAATCAGCATGACTTAACAAGCTATAATTCTGGGTTCAATTACAGTTGTAAATCAGCATCTACCCTGCCGAGGTATCTGCATTCATCCATTTAGGTTAGCTTCCTCAGAATCTCTTCCCCTTGTGAGGTTTATAGATTTTGGATGAGAAATACATTATCATTCAGATTTTGAAGGCACCTTTCCATCTTGTGCTCTGAAAGATCATGAAAATCATCTTTTTCTAATCAGCTATTGGGTTTTACTACTTGCATTATTTTGGTTGAGTCTTACTGTTTTGTACACTGCTCAGATTTGTAAATTGTGATGGTTAACAGCTTTGTTAAACAAACAATATTACAGAAGCTGTCTTTCTACAACAAATTATAGGGTCACTTGTGTTGTTGAAATGTATTCCACTAGACAGATACAAGGCTATAGGTTTAATTTAATCCGAATCTGATGTTTCTGTTCAAGGTTCAGTTCCATGTACAATCAGAAGATTAACCGTGCAGTTTAAGTAGGAGCAGTGTTATAAAAAGAGTTACAAATGAAGAGACAGGGTTCACTGTGTCTTAATGCATGTTTTGTATGTCTTCTGTGTTATTATTTCCTGTTATTTTAGTCCTTGTATGTTGATCCTGATTCTCCTTGTCCTTAGATTCACCAGGGCACGGTCCCTGTTTCATATACAGTGACCACAGTAGCCCCACATGGGATCCCACTTTGCACAGGCCAGCACATACCAGCCTGCAATACGCAGCAGGTCCCAGGGTGTTCTGTGGTTTTCAGTGGGCAGCACCTTCCTGTCTGCAGTGTGCCTCCTCCAGTAAGTAGTTCTTTAATTTTAATTTTGGAATAGATGCTGAAAATAATTGGAAGATCAGACAGCTTTAAAGGGATGTATTTATACCTGAGTTTGCATGTTAAAACGTTAAGTTTCTTGTAAAAAATGCATCAGCATGTATTTAAATACCTGTTAAACTGTGAGATTTATTTCACAAACTTAATTACTTCAAGAATAGAATATTGGCTTTATTCCCCTTGATATTTTTGAACATAATTTCCATAAAGTAGTATGTGTACAAAATTTGAAAATGCCTATTTTATCTCACTATTAGTAATAATTGTTGTAGTAGCTATGCCACCATTCCTTTTATGTTTACTCAGGATGGTGAAAATTCCTAATAATCTTGCCTACTATTTCCCCTACAACAACACTCCTGTGAGGTGGGGTAGGCTGAGAGAAAGTGATTAGCTCAAAGTTGCCCAGCCAGCTTCCATGTCTAAGGAAGGCTTAGTTTAAAAACTTTGGTACAGAGAATTCTTTCAGAATTGTTACTATAAAGCTGAAATAAAATGCCTTTCCTATATTTGACATTTCAGGCAGATTTTTTAAAAATAAATTATCCTCCCTTTCTCAGGTGCTACTACTCTGAAATATCTAGTTACTCTTAATAGTTAATAACCACATAGGAAAAAATACAGCCGTGCATATATATTGAAATTGACTTACTAACATATAGTTCAATGACAATGAAAGAGCTTATAGGTCTTATACTACTATCTACAATTCCTGCAGAAGAAACTTAACATTGCTTAAACTTGATTTAAGGTTTCAAATAATAGCATAATAAATTCTCCATTTGACATGGATGAAGTTTACATAGTTTGTAATTATGCAATTGTTTAGTTTCTAAACTATTGGAGTTATGTAATTTCCTTAGAAAAGATTAGTTCTGCCATGCCAATAAGTTATTTCTTCTTAATATGCTTAATTAATGTTGCTTTCATTAATAAAAGGGAGATAATCTATACTGTTGCAATAATATTTGTAAAATAAATACAGCTTTATTTTACCTTATTCTTTTATAAACATAAGTATCCAAAAAAATCTATGTTATATAAGGTTGTATATGTTTTATCTTTTGCAGATGCTTCAAGCTTGTTCTGTTCAACATTTGCCGGTTCCATATGCAGCTTTCCCACCCCTCATTTCTAGTGATCCATTTCTTTTACATCCGCCACACCTCTCCCCACACCATGCTCCACATTTGCCACCTCCAGGCCAGTTTGTTCCTTTTCAGACACAGCAATCGCGATCGGTAAGTATTCCTTTTTTAAAAATCTAATAATAAATTTTGGAATGCTGTATTTAAGTTCATCACGTTTTGATGACTTCCTGCCAAAGGTTGCTCCACTATTAAATTGAGAAATTCCATGAGTAAATTCTTATATAGAAACCTGTGATATGCAAAAAGCAATCTAGCTTTAATCATGTTGATTCCACGATTGATAGAGGAATAGAATCAAAAATGGATTTTTAAGTTTGCATTGTGGTACCTGGTTTCTTACCTGAATGTGGAAAGAAAAAATCAGAGTTGATATTTCTATTTAAATAAACACTGGGGGTTCAGTTTTGAATTTAACTGCAATTTCAGATTTAAGAATATAGCTCTGCTTCAGTAAATTCTCTTTATATCTTTTGTTATTCAGACAGGGATTTTTTTTTAAAAAAAAGTTTAAATATACTTTTTTAGTCTCACTTGTAATAGTTAAATATCTCCTGGTGCTTTTCAGAAGTATTAAGACCAAGGTTCAAAAGGCTCTTCAGAGGCAGGGATCCAAAATGACAATGGCTAGCAGATGAAGCCCATTGTTACTAAGATGATAGATTGCCTATGCCAACAAGGCTTATTAATTTGGCAGTATGATATCTAATCACCTGGTTATCTTTGCTTTAGTTTTTCATGCTGCTGCCCAGAAAAAAACATACTTTTCTAACCTAGACTATAGTGGTAATTCATGTAAACATGAGGTTTTCCTAAAAAAAGAGTTAGGCAACTTCTGGTTTGCATATGCTCTCCTTGGCATCTCATCCTAGAAAATTCTGAGATTAAACTTGGAATTTGGTATTAGCTTAGTTATTTCTTGGTGTGAAAATGCTCAGAGAAGAATGGAGTTATGCATATAAGCCAAAGGTACTTAAATTTCCACATCCCACAGAACCTCAAAACCACAAAAATGTGATTTTTATGTCTATCAGTTTAAAGGTTCAACCTGCAAAACATTCACCATATTCTTTTCTAAAAACACCTTTTTAAGGTGCTTTGCTTTGTTGAAGGTTTGAGTGAACACTTTTGGAGCTATCTTCTAAAACAGTGCAGTCCAGCAAAGTCATCATAATCGTATTGTTTTACTTGGTCCTGTTTCATAGCTCCTTCTCAGCACAGCAACTACACAGCAATTTTTTCTGGCTTCAGCAGGTACTGGTGGAGAATGTTTTGAGTTGCTGTGAAGTAATGCTCTTCTCTATTTACTCCAGTATTCTCAAGAGACAAGTCTCCACTAGAAAATGTTTTGCTTAGCCTTCTCCAGAAGAACTACCAGGCTTATCAATGTTCTGCAACAGTCCTTGCCAAATTTGGGGAGGGGAGAGTTAAAAGCTTATTCGTTTTCCAATACTTCAAAAAAAGTTGTTTCATAAATACTGTATAATAAGGTAGAACCATGGTAAAATAGAGTACATAAATGAATTAGATTTGATACTGTTTAGCATCATAATGAATGCTTTCAAATTAGTAAGATTAATTTCAAGCAGTACATTCTGTTCTGCTCTGAAAACAGAATAAATGTGCATTGTCCATTTGTTTAATTAGCCAACTAACTGTATATTTAAAATGTTAAATATTAATATGATGTTCCTGTTTTCTTTTTCCTTAGCCTCTCCAAAGGATAGAAAATGAAGTAGAGTTACTTGGAGATCATCTTCCCGTAGGAAGTTTTACCACCTATCCACCTTCAGCCCATCCACCAACATTGCCTCCCTCAGCTCCCCTTCAGTTCCTAGCACATGACCCTTTACATCAAGAAATGTCATTTGGAGTAGTAAGTGATGTTTTCCAAAATACTGACAAAAACCTTTTGTTTTAACTTTGTAATGTACAATTTTGATCATATTTATTCAATTTCTAATAGCTGCCTTTCTCAATCAATGACTCTGAGCACTCACAGTTTAAAAAAAAACCAGTACAATTAAAACAATAAAATATTTTAACACAAAAATGATAAAATCCAAAACACATATACACAACAGCCAAGATACTTGGCCAGTTAAAAATAAGCCAGGAAATGGAATTCTTAGCACATTTGGCACCCCAGGCTCGGAAATACAGCTAGATGTTTAGAGCTTTGTGAAAGACTAACAGGGTTTGGGCCATTCTAATCTTCAGGCGGAGGATATTCCACAGAGCTTGAGCTACTGCAGAACGAAAATAGCACTTATATAGCGCTTTGCGGTGGTTTAAAGAGTCAGCATATTGCCCCCAACAATCTGGGTCCTCATTTTACTGACCTTGGAAGAATGGAAGGCTGAGTCAACCTTGAGCTGGAATTGAGCTCCTGGCAGCGAGCAATGTTAGGCTGCAATACTTCATTCTAACCTCTACACCACCATGACTCATGAAAAGGTCTGTCCTCTAGTCCCTGCCAGCCATTATTCCTTGGCTGAAGGGATCTGCAGCATGCCCAGTTCACTAGATTTAATTGGATTGGTAGAGACTCTTGAAAATTGTATTGTGAGAAGTATTCACTTGTCATGCTTATATATCAAATCAATTATGATACCTGCAGAGGATACACTAGGGAACAAAATAACAAACAAAAATATATTCGATATAAACAAGCAGCAACACTGTTTCTCATGACATAATTATAGAATTTAGAAAAAACTACCCAAGGTGCTATGGATCTAACTTTGTGGAGTAGTTTAAAATCTATTGTATTTGTAGGGTAAAGGCCATCAAGGAAAAGTAATGCCTCTGGGATCTCACTTGTCTCATCTCACAAAAACTGGAGCCATGAAACAACCCCAGTTGGGCTAACTACACAGGATGTGGCATTTGTATGCAAAAGAGATGGCTCCAAAGATAATCTGGGAACCAGATCACATGGAGTTTTTAAAGTTAAACCAGGTTCTTTAGAAGCCCATTGGTAGCCAATGTAGTGCCTACAGTATAGATGATATATAATTATGGATGCTTTTCCCCCTTTCCATGCAGACTACTGCATTATGTATCAATTGCAGTTCCCCAGCAATGTTCAAAGATTCCATTTAAATATATTGCTGTAGTTTAGTTATGATGAAAGTGTGAGTTATTTTTGTAAAAATCTCTGAGCAGGACCTTAACTGCAGGAAAAAAAACATTGTGATAACAATATTTTCACATGTGAAACCTTTTTTAAGTTACCATACTTTTGAAACACTTTGCTTTGTTTCTTTTAGCCTTATCCACCCTTTATGCCTCGAAGACTCACAGGGCGCAGTCGATACCGATCTCAGCAACCAATTCCGCCTCCCCCTTACCATCCCAGCCTATTGCCATATGTGCTGTAAGTTTGACATCTGGGGTTTGTTTGGGTTTTTTTGGTATGAATTTAAGGTGATGATGCGATGCCTTTTTTCTAAAAGGTCAGGCACAGGTAGTCTTCAACCATTTGTTAAGCAACTGTTTGAAATTAAAAAGACACTAAATGAATGGTGATCATAACCCAGTCTCCATTATGCTTTCCTTATGGTTTCCTCCATTGGAAAGAGAAATGCTTTGTGTTCTTGTTGAAAGACCAATTGTTAGATTTTGTTTTAAGGAGTCCTGTTTAAACTTGATTTCATACTTTTTTTACTTAACCTATAAGACATCTTATTACTTGTTTATAGTTGTAGCATTTGTTAGTAGCATTATACTGTCTTCAAGCTCTCACTCATGTGAGTGAGTAAAAGTAAGATATAGCAGAAGTTTTCTTATCTCAATCAAAAATAAGACATTAACATAAAATCAGAACTTTTTGTTTTTTCATAATATGAACAAGCAATTTCTATAAAGATCTATCAATCTAATTGGTAAAACCCAAAATCAAAGTTTCATTCTTTTCCACTTTAAGCACAAAGTTCAGAAGTGGTCTCCATGTGGAAATAAAAGTACTTACATTCTTTTCTTTAATCAAAATAGTCAGATAAGTCATTTCAAGCAACTCCATCAACTTCTGCAACCATTTGTCCATGTTAAGAATTGAAGTGTCCTTCCATTTTTGTGCATTCTTGCTGCTGTCAACAAAAATAGTAACAAAGTTACAAATTTTTTCTCCAGGTCTTTTTCCATTACATCCAAAAGGAAAAATTTGGTTTCATCTTTATCTCCATTTTCAAAATGTTATGTATTAAAATATGAATCATATTCCACATTTTTTTGCTTTATCACATGTCCACCATAGATGATAAAAAATCCCTTCTTTACTTTTACACTTCCAACATTCATTTGACATACTTTTGTACATCTTAGATAACTTATCTGGTGTTAAATACCAGTGATACATCATCTTATAGAAATTTTATTTTAGATTATAATTTGATGTAAATTTTAAACTCTTTATCCATATATTTACAAAGTCAGTGATGGGAAGCCAGATTCACTTAACAGCCATGTTACTAACTTAACAGCTGAAATTATTAACCTAACAACTGCGGCAGAAAAACTTGTAAAATGGAGCAAAATTCAGTTAAAAATTGTCTCACTTAACAGAAATTTTGGGCTCATTTGTCGGCATTAGTTGAGGGTTATCTGTATATGTTTTAGAGCAGTTTTTGACTTTGAACAATACTTTCCTTCTACTGCCTAGTTTGTATTAATTGAGGAAGTAGGAATTGTCCGCACTCACTATTGTTGAGTGTAGAAATTGTTGTAGTGGGTAAGATTTTTTTTCAGTGGAATAAGCTTTCATTCTAAGCTTTTAATTCTTTACCTTAGTGCATTAAGTTTTTTGTATTTGTTTTGCTGTAATTTTAACAAATATTCTGGGAACAGGTTGAAAAATATGGATTAAAAAGTATTTTATTTTTGGAATAATAAGCCCGTCTCTCTTTCATAGATCAATGCTTCCTGTGCCACCTGCTGTTGGGCCAGCCTTCAGTTTTGAGCTGGATGTAGAAGATGGTGAAGTAGAAAACTATGAGGTTGGTTAGCAATCTGAAGTATAGTCATGAGGATTTAATTTAAAAAAAAAATCTCAAATTGTTAGATTTGTTGTATTTGGTACCAGAAGGCAGTTTACACAATATTAATTTTTATCGGCCAACTCTCCTTAACAATGGCCAGAAGTCAGAATGATTGCACTGTGAGGGAGGGAAAGTCTAAAATTGTGTGGAAGGAGCTCATAGAAGCATGTTAGGTTTTCTTCTTATGCATAATACCTTTGAAACATCCTCTTTCATGCCACTAGTTTTAGATGTGATTTTTTAAAAATGCATCCTTAGATGAAAACCATAAATTTGTGAATGTCTTTGTTTAGAACAGAAAAACATTTGAATTCCATAACGCCAGTTAATGTGTAAGAATATACCATATTTTTCGCACTATAATATCCCCAAAACAGTGGGTGGAAATGTCTGCGCGTCTTATAGAGTGAATACTGAGGCAGGGGGGAGGGGGGTTGGTGCGCCATTGCCAGGGAATGCTAGAGTCTTTGCTGCCAAGCAGCTAATTGGCAGTTCGATCAGTGGTATACTGATCGGCGGTATTCCGGGAAGCCGATCCAACCGTCAGTCAGCAGTGAAGGCTTCAGCATTCCCTGGCAGCGGGCAGCGGCTCAACTCAGTTGATCTGTGGTTGGCGCAACAGAGTGGAGTCCTGACGAGCCACGTGCTGGGGCTGCGATAATGTGCTGAAGCTGACCAGGCTGTTTGCTGCTTGCTGCAAGGACGCTAACCAGGTGAATACCAGATGGATGCTGGGAGACAGAGGCAGATTTAGTGTGTGTTTTCTTCCTCTAAAGCTAATGTGTGTCTTATAGTCCGGAACGTCTTATGGTGCATATATGGTATTTACACAGATGGATTTTTAAGATCTGTTCATTTTGAATTTAACTGCCAAGTAAGAATTGTTTACCTCATTTGTATATATATCTATATATATAGTATATCCTTCAGATAATTTTGGTTTTGTATATCATACGGACTGTATATTCTGGTTTCTTCCTCATCACAAACTAGTAGTGATATGAAAAAATAAAGGGTTGAACTAAATAATTATTTCTCTCACAGGCACTGCTGAACTTGGCTGAAAGACTGGGTGAGGCCAAACCAAGGGGTTTGACAAAAGCAGATATTGAACAACTTCCGTCTTATAGGTTCAACCCAAATAACCATCAGTCGGAACAGACTTTGTAAGTTTTTCATACTTTCATTGAACCTTTAGTATGAAGGCATGTTCTCTTGTTGCTGGAGTCCTGCACAGAAGCACCTTAGGCTTAAAATTACTTTCCAGCTTGTATTGTTGACCTTTGGTTTTGAGGCTTTTCCAGTTAACCACTGAACTGAAATCTTAAACATAAGGCATTAACATTTTAATTCTGGCTGTCTACTCACAATATTTTAGATTTCAGAAGGGGCACATTATCTCTCTTGCTCTCTCTTACTATATTGGAATTGGACTGGAACAGCAGAAAATTAGTTGAAAGAAAGGCCATTCCTGTAAGATAAGAAGTAGCATTTCTGTATCTTCAAAAATTCAGTCAACCTTCCCTTCCTGTAATAACACTGTACATTGGTATCTGCCTTTGAAATATGGAAATTATCAAATCATTTTGCAATGTAGTCTGGTGTATAGATTTTCAAAGTGAAAATGTATCACATAAAAAGATAACAATAAAATAATCCTTTTTCTTGAATTTTTACCTCTGCTCATTTAAAATTGGCCTTATTTTTAAACCTCTGCCTTATTTTTGTTCCTCCAAAATGATAAATAAAAATAAACCTAAATCTGCATTTTGAAAAAAATAAACATATATTTCTCACTGAATCTCTATAATGAGAGTTAGAAGAAATATATGGGAGAGGATTTAAAAAAAAACCAACCCTATTACTCATCATTCATCATTGTCATAAAAAGTATTACTAAAAAGAAATGAAATTGAATTGAGAATTCAACAATTCAATTTTTGCATGAATTTAGATCAGGAACTTCTAAAGAGGATTGTAATTTTTTTTTAATTAATTCAGCTCAAATGAAGCCTAAAATCTGGTTGGTTTGTTTTTTTCCCCAACACTAGCAGCCTTTTGGAAAGCATTTCTGTGGTGAAATAATTCATTTTCGAATAATGAGTATAAAATAAAGTCAAAATATTCACACTTCGCTATTCTTTAGTACCCTAAAATAATAAAAGCAGTGTAGTATTACTTTGAAATGCAGGAGCAAAATGCATTTTGTAAAGATATAATTATAAATGTAATTATATAAATAAAAACACTTTTATATAGCTCTGTTGTTTTTAAATGCCCAAGTGATCTTGGTCAATAAGAATTTAATATGAAGTTAAATCAGCTGATTGACATTAATAATACATATTTTACATTATCCCAAACTCTGAATTAAAAAAAACTGGTGAGTCATACAACTGCTTTTCTTGTCAACAAATTCAAAGTGTTAAAAACATTACTTTCTATATTGCTCATTTCAAGTATTGAAAATCTATACTAGACAGAGTCAACTCCCTGCTTACATGCAGTTCTGTTTTCATCTACTTGAGGATTGCTGAGGTAATATATGTGAAATGCTTTACAGTCCAAGTAGTATAATAAGAACTAGGAATGTGTAAAACATTCCTTGCACAAGCTGTTCCATGCACAAACTGTTCTGTGTGCAGAACTGCTGGATTTGGGTGGTCTTTGCCCACACTGCAACGTGCTGGCTGTTTTGTTTCAGTCATGGCACATAAAGGAACTGTTTTGATACAGGCACAAATGTTTCAAGAAGAAGGGAGCAGGAGAAAAGCCAAGGATATTGACAGCTGAGGTGGGAAGGAAGGTGCCAGGAAGACTGAGGGTTGGCATGTCGGGGATACTTAATGCTGTACTGGAATATCGCAAGTGATGGGGAGAGAAAGAAGGGAGCTGGGAAGATCAGGGGTAGATGGGCCATTAGGAAGTTGCCATTTTGGGAGTTACTGATGAAAATTGGGGGAGTTTCTTGCCTGTTTCGATTTTGCTTCATCCAAACCCTGAAACAATAAAAAGATTCCAAATTCTGAGGAATGGAAGTTGACCCCAATTCCAAAATGCAGTGGTTTATTCTAAGTTGGAAACAGAACATTTCCCCCATTTTATGCAGACCTTAACACTTAATAGGTGTTATTCTTTGCTTATAATTGATATTGAACTGTATTTTTGGAGTGTAAACGTAAAACAAAATCTGAAGTAAAAACTTGTTAAATATAATTGTTGCTTTTATTGAGAAAACTATCTTGCAATATTCTTTTTTAGGTGTGTAGTATGCATGTGTGACTTTGAGTCAAGGCAACTGCTTAGAGTTTTACCATGTAATCATGAGTTCCATGCCAAGTGTGTCGACAAATGGCTTAAGGTAATGTTATTTTTAGAAAGAAAGTTGTTTTAATCATGTCCATATTGCACACAGTAGCTTTGCAATTAGTCTGGCATGTTCAGAAGCATACTTGATACTGTAGGAATAACATTTCTTTCCTTAAGATGTATCTGTTTGTTGAAGAACAGAAAGTGTTATAATCTTTCCTAAAACAATGTTTTAAAACTCATTAAATATTTTTTAAAAAGTATATTTAAAATTTAGCTGGTGTCACCAGAAATAGATGTACGAACAACAGCATTCTGTAAAACATAATTTCAAGAGGAAATTGGAAATTTCAGATGATGCCTTCAGTTCTGTTGTATCACTACAATGATAAATTCTAAAGAATCAGTATTTCAGAAACCTAATGTTCTGCATAGACAAGATTATTCAGTTTTAATTTCAGTGGCCTGTAAAAAAGGCATGTGCATGAACAAATTTGGGAGAATTTTTAAATATAATTAGGTGTCACCATTCGTCCAATGAAATTGTGCAAAGGCAGAGATTTACCATAGTATCTAAACTGATATTCTCACTAATGTATATAACAGTTATATAGTCAATATTTTTATCCTACTTTTTTAAAAGAGAAAACTACCTGCAGTCCACTGTACACAGAACATACCGGTTGTTTATATACCATTCATTCATTCATTCATTCATTCATTCATTCATTCATTCATTCATTCATTCATTCTATATACCCCAAACTCACTTAAGTGGGCAGCTTACAATAATAAAAACATAGTATAAAAACATAAGAGCAAAGTTAAAAGCAAACTTAAAAGGCAAGATTACAATATTAAAAGTTAATAAGGAGGAGAGTACCTCCTTATGACAACCATCCCTGGAGTTGCATATCACTCTTTGAACCCAATCCCAATTGGCAGATCCACTGTTTCTGAAGGCCGGAAGAGAAGGGGGGAACATCTCACCTCCGGAGTAAGGTGTTCCAAAGGGGAGGAGCAGAAGCAGAGAAGACTTTCTCTCTGGAATCTACCAGTTTAAATTCTTTAGCCAATGGGATCCGATATATACTCTCAGTCTGATTGGGTGGGACAGTACAATAACAGTTGCGGTGAGAGAATTCCCCAGGTAACTTGACCCATGCCATGAAGGGCTTTAAAGATGATAACCAATACCTTGAATTGGACTCAGAAACAAACTGGCTCCCAAGCTTGTATATGCACAACCCTAGGAGTGTCCAAGACCACTTGCACTCTTCATATTTTGAAGTCTTTTTGTGCCATATTTTATATTATTGTTTCATAAATGCAGAAATATTAAAGGGAATATTAGAGAAACATAGTCACTAAGGATTTGCATTCATGGCATGCACATTATTCAATTTTACTAAGGGTGTGTTTGAATATTTTTTTCTTTGTTTTTGGATGCTTTTTTATTTTCTAAGGGAGGCATACAAAATAAATTGCACAAGCTCAGGTTTTCAGTCCTATAGAAGACAGTATCAGGGTTTTCCTCTTGTGTAGTATCCATGTATCTTTTGTGATCTACACATACATGCCAAGTGCTTAATATCCCTGAAGACCTCAGTGATTGTAAGAATTTTGGTCTTCCCTTTTTGACACTAGCAAGTTATATTTGCAATTTATCTTGAGGAATTTTCAGCTAAAAACATTTAGAACAAAAGTACATATTGACTCGATTTTAAGTATGGTATGACCCTTGAGGTTTGGTGTAGTTCTTTCATCTCAAAATTCTGTTACCTTATTGAGCCAAGGACAAGTAATCGGCCACCAAGTCTTGTTAGCAGATTTGCCGAAAATGATGATTCTAATTTTAGGCTGAAATCTTATGTACTGTAGATATTGGCATAAGGCAGAAAATACAAGTCAAGGAGATGAAGAGTCAAGAACTCCCATTCAATTTCATTGTACACATGTTGTGCATTGACAATCTGTTGAAAATAATATGTCATTTAAATAATGAGCAGTTTTTTGCCCCTCAGAAGGGTGTTTTCTATTTTCTAGTCACTGTAGCCTTCCTTCAGTAAAACCTCTTTTTTGTATTTTAGGCAAATCGTACCTGCCCTATCTGCAGAGCTGATGCTTCAGAAGTGCATCGTGATTCAGAATGACCAGTCTAAGAGCACAATTCTACTTTGGGTGTTCCTAGTCACATGTGTGTATATATATATATGAACTCTCCACTGAACTTAACCCGTGTGGCTTCCAGCCTTCCCTTTACACAAAAGGGTCAATGGACCTTTCTTTGCACTGTGTGATTTAATCAACTATAAAGCTTATAATTAGTCTTCACAATTATGGGATTGTTATACTAACTGTGTGATTGGAACTCCAAAGATTTTTTTTTTCTTTTAGCTTAATTTCGTGTGTGCACTAACATTCCCTGGTTTTTGTGTGATCATTCCGAGTGTTGCTGCGAGATTACAGTGGAACGTGATCTTCTAGCATGTGCTTTTATATAAAAAGTGGTAGCTCCAAACAATATAGCAATCTACCTTATATAGAGCCTTCAAATACTGTGAGTGAGAATAAATGGTGCGGGTGGGTGCGTTGATCGCAGGATGTCTGTTATGTATGCAGGCGAGCAAGAGTTTGGCGATAGCGTGTGAGAGGACTTATATACCAGCATGTAATGAGGATGTATGTGTGTAGTATTAATTATGCTGCAATGTATAATCTTGTGTGTTATTTAAACAGTACTAGTACTGTACACTGGTTTCTTTCCTTGCGTTTGCAGTTGCACACTGAATGCAAAGGGTGCAGCAATTATAGACATTTGATATTTCATCCCCCATGTATTTAAGAGTATAAAAGGTCCTTTTTGCTTTTATCCAGATAAATATTATGCTTCCCATTAATTGGGGGTCCTATATCTGTCATTATAGAGCATATTGATTCCCAGTTACAATTAATTAGCCTTAATTTTAGGCTGCTGGAATTTCTACATTTTAAAAAAAAACACCTTGCAGCTCACTGCTAACTGTATAAGGAGTTGCAGCATTGCACAGTCAGGTAGCAATATTAAAAATTCTCAACTGATAACGGAAAAGCCGATTGTCCTCTCTCTTTTTTTAAATTCTTCCAATCAATATTGATTCTTTTTAATTGAACTTTGGAATACATTGTTTTTAAATTTCAGAGAGTGAAGATAACTTTGTTTTGAGGTGTTTTTTTAATTTTCTGTCTATAAATACAGAAACAGAGAGGATCTTCAAATCTTGTGCAAATGCTTCTTGTATTGTTGGCAATATATTTGCTTAAATATACAGATACACTGGCACTAATTCACATTCCTTGCCATATACAAGCTACCATATACAATACTTTTTAAAGATTTTTTCCCCTTTTTCAAAGCCTTCAGTTTTGTGAACAAAGTAAACCCTTAGCACTTTCTTAGAGATAGAACATTGTGGTTCTCCATCTTAGCCATGGTACCATGTTCACCTTCCACTGCCTGGCAAATGTCACAAATGCAGTTTCTAGCTTGCTACACTGGGTAGCAAGTTTTTGTGTGGATGTTAAAGCATCCTCAGTATTGTATGGAGTATGAAGAATATTCATGGTCAAGAATGGGGTATACGAAACAAGAAAAAAAAAAACCTAAATGCTGTGAATTTGGAGTTGACCTCCTTTCAACTGCCTTCTGAATAATGTAGTGGTAAAATTGGCATCACTTAACATTCTGGACTTGATGTTTAACTTTTTTTACAACAAAGGAAACAGTTGTCTATCCATGGCTACATGATTCTCCAAGAGAGGAACATTTATTTCTGGATTTTATTTTTAAGCGCCAAAACCTTTGATTGCAAAGGCACAAGTGCTGCAGCTATCGCTGCAAGTCAGATTCTGGATCTTGTGTGTCTTTTTTTCTGATGCTTTATATGCTGCTATATATTGAATCTCTTTATTCCTCCAGAACAGTGTTGGTTGTGAATCATCCTCCTTCCTCAAAGCTGATAACTAATTGCAGTGTGTGGTTCTACAAATTAAAAAAAGCACAATTCCCACCAACCTTCCTTGTTTCAGATACTGTTTGCCTCTGTTTAGTAACTTAGACGCCTTAGTCTGTCCATAGTGTCAGGAACTGTAATCTGTGTGACAGATTTTACATGTTACAATTTTTCTCTTCAATGTGCTCTAAGAAATTGTCTCAGTGTGTTGAAAAGTTTAAATTATTGCACATGGTAAATTTTATTTTTTTAAGCAAACAAAATCATGGGTCGGGAAGTGGGAGGGAAGCCACACATGTTTTACAGAAACTCTGGATCTTTTTTATATTGCTGGATTTTCAAAAAAAGAAAAAGAAAAAAGAAAAAATTACCACACAGAATTACCATACTACTACCCTGCTCATTGTCTGCTGAGTATTCACTCAGTGTAAAGCTTGCTTTGGTAAAAGACGTTTTCTGGAACACAGTGATGAGGCACATTAGTATCTTAATTCTGAGAAAGGGCTTTCCAGCCCTCCTTCTGGATCCAATATTGCAGTGCAGCATCTGTCCCTTGAATCCCCGTTTTGTTTGAAGGACACTGTTGATGGAGGGATAGGACTGCAGGAGGGGAACTATTCTGGTAGCATACTCAAGTTAATTGTTGCACTCTTGTGGCAGATCTTTTTAAATGACTTGTTCGCTTGGGACTCTTGCAGATGTGTGCAGGTTTGCTTCCTGTGGTTAGGTTTGTGTGAGACACATGTGCATGTGTTTTGAACCAACTCAAAGCTGGCTGCCATGCAATTCTGAATCCATTGCAGCTGCAGACGAGAGGGGGAGATCATTCTTCGCAGTAAACTGCCATGCATTATGCACATTGACACATCTAACTCTACAGCCCTCGATGCCTGACAGCACCTAGTTATACTATTGGGTAGCCTCTTCCCCTTTATCCCTACCTCTCCCTAATGGAAAAAATAAATAAAGTTGGCTTTATCATGTTGGCACTGCTGGGGTTTTATTTGCATGAATTGTCAACTTAATTTGACCTCCTGGCTTTTTAAAAAATAAATGGTATAAAGGCCTTAAGGATATCTTTTTAAGGTCATACCTCTTGGTTTTCTTTTGCAGATTATTTTGTGGAAAGTAATTTCTTTTGTATAAACTTCTTTGTACAGTCTACAGAATGTGATATTTGTCGCAGCTGTTAACATTTCCACTTCTTGTACTATTTGGGATTTACCAACTCTTAACTTTGCTTTCTAAAAACTCATTTTAAAAAATCCTGTTATTTGTAGACATCAGAGAATGGTGGTTCTCTCACCTTTGCTCCCTTTGGTACATTCAGTTACCTCATTTTGGTATTTTTTTGTGTTGCAAATTTGCTAATGATTATAAAAGCTTATGGATTTTGTTAGAATTATATTTGTCAAGTGTTTTCTTTAAGATCATACTCCATTGTATCATTTAACATGTAGTTTTAAATGTATTATAAATATCTGTAACCAAATCATTTGAAGGCTTGATAAATTTTTAACAAAATTTGTACATTTTTTATGAGAGTTACTAGTAATGCTTTACTAAGTAGTGCAATGAATTTTTATTTTTAATCCCTGTGCCCAATTTTGGAGTTGAGAGGGTTGTTCAGTAATAAATGTATGATGTACACTTAGACAATTTTGTGTTTTTTCTTGTAAAGTAGCTGTTTAAAATCTGTTAACTGGCCTGGGAACCTCCTCTTTAATTTAAAAATAGAAATAGAGGTTGAATTATATTGCAAGAAAATTATTAAAAACTCAGATGACAATTTTATTCTAATTTAGCATTGACACATCATTTAAAATTTCAGCAACTGAAGGTTTGGAACCGCCCAGTCTCTTTAAATCATATTGCTTTGGATATTCACATGGATTGCCATGTATTATTTCTTTTGGGTATTCATGTTGTTATATATATGTTGCTTTTTTAGAATACCTTTTTTAATGTGTGAGGTTCAGTTATACATTTAAACTATCAGCTTACTAATGGTTTCTTATTACTAACCTCTTTAGGGTAAAAAGTAGACAGACAGATGTGGGACATTCCATTTCCAGATTATTTATATGCAGTCTAAAAATGCTTTTTGTTTACATCTGTAAACAAAAAGCATCAAAGTGCATACCAATCCCTGTGCATATGTATATTATGTCTGATGGATGCGTATCTCAGTTTATGAAACATTCTAATGATAGTCACATTTGGAGATTTGCATAAACTTTGTTTGGCCTACTGTTGATATTTTGTTACAGATGTAAGCAAGTGGAGCTGAATCTAAGGGCAGTGGAATATTTCTGTTTCTTCTCTCAGCTGGGTGAAAGAGGGGTTGGATCCCTGCATAATGGATCGTGCTTGACTAGTGATCATTCCTTTATTTACAAAAGTGTGTAGGATACTTTCAATTTCAGTTTACCTTCCTCCTTTTTACCTGCTTTTTTTCATTGCCATTCAGGACTCAGATGTTTTCAGTAGGAAGGATGCTCCTGGAAAGCTCCATATACTACTCAAAAATACGGTGTTTTTTTTTTAAAACTTGGAACAAAATCTCAGACCTCTGTTTGCTACCAATAATACTCTGGAAACAGTGGAATGGGACCAAATTTAATATGGAGGGAAAAGTCAGCAAGACTAAGATTTGAGTATAAAGATAGGCCAGATCTGGCTGAGAGTCACAAAGAAAAAATCCCCAGTCCTCTTTGAAGAATATGGGCAGTAATTCTAAATGTGCCTATAAGAATTACAATGAGTAAGATTTTTCCAGTTTGAAACATTTTAATCTCAAAGTACTGCATTTTGAAGGCTAAACAGTTCGATAGAAACAACTGTTCTGTCCTTTCCAAACATTTTCCAAGGCTCACTCAATAATTCCATAAATCTTGTGAGCACAAAATAGCATCACAAACTCCGCCCATTTCTGGAATGGTGTAGAACCCCAGTGCTTGATTTTTGCCAGTGCTTAGGAATGCAGAAGGGCACAAAAATGGCAACTCTTCAAAGCAGCGGAAACTTTTCCCAGGATCATGAGGAACCTGCAGTTCTAGGAAAAGATACAGTTGTTTTAAAGGGCTGTAACTAAGTTCTATGTTTGTGCTTTTATAACTCTGAAGCCTCTTTTTGAGTGAAATCAAATTCCTACACAACTCTAGTAAAACTTAAGAGTAATTTAGTACTTTGATATATACTAAAGGGAAATGCAATTATCACTAAAACATATTAATGTCTTGAGTGAGCAATGCATTGAGAAAAATAAAAGAGTACAGAGATAATTAAAAGATTTCATAAGAGTTAAGAATGTTGATAGTTAACAGATGATAAATAACGGAAAAAGAAAATGCTAAGGATGTTTGACTTTCACTTAATTTGATTGCATAACTTGTTTATAACTCTACCACAAGGTAACTTCAATCCTAGCATTTCAACCAGCATGGGGAAGGACAAATTTCTAATCTGTATATCTAAAAAAATCCCAGATAAGACAACCTCAGGCAACCAGAATCTTCCAGGTATGTGTTGGATCAACTCCCATTTTGCTTTCCTGTTAATCCTACAGCTTGGTCAGGGGATGTGGATCATGTTGCCTTAGATCAGGGCTATCAAACTGCTGTCCCATGGGCTGGATGCATTACATGCTGGCCACATCCCCGCCCAGGTTAGCAAAGGGGAAAAAAGTTCTGATACATCATGTGATGCCACTGTGACAACATGAGTTTGACACCCCTGCCTTAGTTGGACCATAATTCTCTCTTTCCAAGCAGAAATAGTAATGACAATGCTAATATATGGATGGTTGTTACTTGCAAAGGGTAGAACTATAGATTAGTTTTAAGAACCACTTTGAGGACAAAAGGTAATTTGAGGATGGAATTCCCAAGAAAGGATTGAGCCCTTATTCCTAAATAAACTTTTTCTGATTTCCCCATAACTCTGTCCCCATTTTTTTGGTTTGTGTTTTTTTAAGACGACAGATTTGATCTACATTAAAGGACCCGCCATCCTTGACAAACTCTGTTTAGTATATTGGCCCTGTGGCATAAAAAGTCTAGTTGTTTCAAATATAGTTCTGGGTAGCAGGGAGTACATTTCTAGCAGCATTCATACTTTCCTCAAATCAAAGACTCCAAAGGATCTCTCCTCCCTCAATAATTGAAGATCCAAAAGGAGATGCAATTGAGTTGCCCCCCATGAATACAAACAGGGCAGGGAAAAAAACTTTATTCAACAAATTTTATTAACTGATTTTCAAATCTTAAAAGAATTTGTCCATTATTGTTTGATCATTTCCTTAGAATAGAATGACACCAACATCATGAATCACCAGAAACAAAAAATCTATGCAGATATTACATCAAATGGTTGAGGAATCAAACCAGCACCCACTTCCTTTCCTTGTTTCTGAGCTTCCATGGCATCCGCATAGTGGAATACTTTTTACGAGAGGCATGTACCTGTGTAGATTCCATAGCAAATAGACTGCATCTCCACTTTCACAAGATGCAGCCTATATGAAGTTTACATAAATGTAACATTCATTAGCATGTACCAGAATGGCCCAGAAACAGGACAGGTGGGCTAACACTTGCCTGAAATTTCCACTTGAGCTTTTTAAATAAACCAATCTCACAAGAATGAAATCTCTTGCAGCACATTCTTCATTTAAAGTATTTAAGATTGAAATATGAATTATTAGTGTACCACAAATAGAATAATGCTAAATTCATTAAAAACATCTTGAGTGATTCTGATTCATTACAAGGCACGTGATACAACCAAAAACAATAGCATCATAAACAGAATTATGGCAGGGTCATGTTAAAACATGTTGACTCTATTGCTTCCAATTGGAATTGTTTATCATAGCCAACATAATTTTTTCTTTCAGAGAAGCAGTCATTGATCATAAACTCAATTTCAGGGCAGAGTTTTCCTTAAGTGTCTAATAAACAGGTTTGTCTGTACAAGCTGATTAGATACCAGTACTTAGTACCCCAGAAGCATATAAGGGAGATTTAAAAATCTAAAATATAGTTTGCATACATTTTATACTTTCTCTATAGCCAAACCTTAATGATTAAGACAGGAAAGGAAGACTGACAAATCAAACTGCATGAGTACAGAATTTACTCAAAAGCATATTCTCTGTGGTATTCCCAACTAGCACTGCAGTTCTTGTCCTGAATTTTTCATACTAGAAGAGTCTTATCTTAACATGAGGACTAGTATTGTTTAATCCTATGAAAGTATTTCCATAGCTGTGCAATACTTTTTGGGCAGTAACTCAACTTGAAGGACATGGTGTCATTCCTGACTGTAAGGCCCTCAGCCATACTTTCTGAAGACAAATATAATTACTCTATTTCAATGAAAGTCTGTTCTTCAAAAATGAAATTCTATCTGAAAGAAAAATCCCACCATGGTTCACTTTCCCGTATAACTTCAATGTAATTTTAAATATTTGGACTTAAATATTTTGGCCAATCACACTTTTTCCAAGACAATCCTTGATAAATATATAATAACACTCAGCATTTCATTTTTTTCACATGATTTTCAATTGCATCTTCAACAATGGTCTCATCTTCATCAATATTGACCTTGACCTTCTTGCCGACCAATTCGAAAATATCTTCTGGTGGATATCCTTTGGGTTCCCCCACCTTTATTGTGAGCATGTCCAACGTGAGCATGGTGCCTTCGGGGATCCTGACTTTGGCAATTACAGATTTCCCCAACTGCAAAAAGTGTAATTTATGTAGGCAAAGTTATTCCACAGAGAACTTACAACTGAAGTGCCATAAGCTATTCAAGCAACATAGATTTCAGAGAAGTCTGACCTGAAGCAGGAGGTAGAGGAAATGACCGTGTGCGGTAACATACACCACAGCAATATTGCCACACATGGTAGAGTACATTCATGGAACATTCCCTAGGTTAGATCAGAATGAAAAGCCCAAACAAAATTACGAAATTAAGACTTGCACAGTCTAAGATCCAGTTCTATCCATTTCTGTCTAGAAACTCATTCACAATTGTCACCCAACTTGTTTAAAACCATTTTGTCATCTCCCCACAAATGGTATTCAGCTCTTATATATATTATATTCAGCTCAATATAGCACTTGAACAGCAAGAATACTTACTTTCAAGGGGAACAGAGAAGGTGACCCAACCTTTTACATACTTTTCACAATGACATCATACTGTTGATGCTTAAAGAAAATTGTGGCCATGGTAGTACCGTAAGATCTTTTTCACTTATAGAATGGTTGCCACAGTGGTATAGATAAGTCATATAGCAACTGATCAGAAGTCGACTGATAAAGACTGCATCGCTCTGTAGTGTGAAAGCTGAACCGGTCTTTGTAGTTGTAACAATTCAGGAAGTTGATGTATTTAAACAAACACTATTCCTTGTACATGACTCTGTAATTAATTCTGCAGCATGAGAATTTTCATAACAACAAATATTAAAAAATGAAGTATCCAAGGGAGTCATGATTCCCAAATAGCAAGGATAATTTTGGCCATTGCTCTCCTGTATAGGACCTACTCCACACCAATGATCTTGAAAACTGAAGGTAGACCGCAACTTATAACCCCAACTGAGCCAAACATTTCTGTTGCTAGATGACACATTTGTGAAGTGTGTTTTGCTCCATTTTATGACCTTTCTTCCCACAATTGTTCAGTGAATCACTGCAGTTGTTAAGTTGATAATACAGCTGTTCAGTGAATATAGCTTTCCCATTGACTCTGCTTGCCCAAAGATTACAAAAAGTAATGACATGATCTTGGGACACCGCAACCATTTTAAATACGACTCAATTGTCCAGCATCCACATTTTGATCATGTGGTCCCTGGGATGCTGCAACAGTCGTAAGTGTGAAATGGTCATAAGTCACTTTTTTCAGTGCTGCTGTAACTTTGAACAATCACCAAATGAATTGTTATAAGTCAAGGACAACCTGTATTAGGGAATTCAAGAGCTAGGGGCAAAAGTGGAAAAGCAGAGGAATATTCCTGAAGAAGGTAAGGACAATCATTTCAGCACCAAGGAATCTGCAGATGTCCATATGCAAAACATAAGGAACCAAAACCAATTGAACAGGTACTTCACCTCTTACCTTAACCCCCCCCACCCCATGGTTATCCAGCACAGTGGTAATCATGAAATAGTTAAATCATTTTTAGGATTTACCTGACGAAGACACTTTCCATCCTGAAGCCAGAAGAGTTGGCTGGGTAGTGTAAGTAACAAAAGTGGTGCTGCGACATAAGCTTTGTCCCTTTGTGTGTGCACTGTGATATCACACTCACATACAGAAGGAGTAAGGCTTGCATCACTATAGTAGGGTGCCTCTTCTGTCATTTTAACAAAGGCTCCAGTCCTGTGAGCATCTCTCTCCCTAAGCCTGCAGGGCTATATACTGATATTCAGGTAATTGCATTTTTAAAAAATATGATGGAAATGGGAAAATGAATGTACTGCGATGAACTGCATTTGGCAGTTGAAATCCCACCAGGCTCAAGGTTGACTCAGCCTTCCTTCCATCCTTCCAAGGTGGGCAAAATGAGGACCCAAACTGTTGGGAGGGAATATGCTGACTCTGTAAATCACTTAGAGAGGGCTCTAAAGCACTGTAAAGTGGTATATAAGTCTAAGAGCTATTGCTATTACCTGTAGTTAATTTTACTTTTATGTTGAACAAATTTAGCATTTTTCCTATTTTCAGTTTTACATTTGTTTTGGCTTTGCCTGCTTTTGGTGATGGAGCCTTGCCATATTAATCAAAAGCCAAGGATTGATCCAACAAAGCTATGCAGTCCGAAACTAGAGAGATAAAATTATGGAGCCCTACCCTCCAAATTGTCACTGCTGAATGATTGCTGCAGGGTTCCTACATTCCAATTGTACAATCTGTTGCCCAGCAACCAATTATGGAAAACTTTTATGACTTGTTCCCACATCAGCATTTATTAATTCTGGAGTTTGTTGTTTGCTGTCCAAAATGATCACATCTATTGGTTTTCAAGCTTCCAAATTAACACTTATGACAATTTGGGATTCCACGGTAGCACAACTGCAGAAATGAATATATACAGTCAAATGTATATATCCACCTTCCTTCCAATAAACTTAAAGTTCCCAAACCACTTCTTATCCAGGCACAAACCAGATCCACCTTTGGTTTAGTTTCAGCAAGAGAACAGTGATTGTGATCACAAAGCAATGCCTAATGTCCATGAATGTACATATAGTTTTAGATGATTAATCTTATTAATCTAAGGTTTTTGGTTCTGAAATTTGCAGATGTTAATTAATAGCTCCCACCGGTACTTGTCCTACAGCTTAGGATTTGTAATAAGGAATAATAGCAGGCAGAAATACCTATGGGAATCAAGACTTTCACCAGAATGAAAGTAGCATCCCAATGTGTCAGAGTATATTCATGAACTGGAATATAGCTTGGTAACAAGGTCAGCCAGTGAATAGGCATAGTAACTAAGTCAGCCAATGAGGATAGTTTGGAAACTGAAACCAGAAGTAGCCTAGGCTGGAAATTGAAACTAAAAGCAGCCTAGGCATGGCTCCATTAAGCTCTGCAACTCTGCAGCTATGTTGAGCTCTGAATCTGTCTATTGAGATGAAACTGCTTCTCTCCTCTTGCTTGCCTGCTGATCTATTGAAGATAAAACTAACTTGCTTGCTGAAGACTGGAGCTCCGCTCTGAAATTGCAACATGTTTCTGTTTGAGTTTGCTCCATGTTGGAGAAATCTACAATTGGTTTGTAAAATCTACTTATGTTTATNCAATTGGTTTGTAAAATCTACTTATGTTTATAAAGATGTTAAATGAAGCATCAGCCATCTGTGTTTATTTTTCTGGCACTGAATTATTGCTACAAAATTCTCAATACACTGCAAGACCCAAACTCTCTTGAATTTGCATGTGATGGCAGGAGACAGGTATGACTAGGGGACAGCTTGCATTGCTGCTTCCATCATGGGATGCTCACTTGCCCACCCCCTCTGCTCTCAGCTTTAGCAATAATTGGAAAATACAGCATCCACTTCCCTGGTACTTGACCAAATCAAGCAGGTCTACTAGTAACCAGAGTAAGTCAATGGCTTACCCTCAGACATTCTTAAACACATAGAATATAATTCCTGGGAAGAAGGTCTTTCTGCCTTCAAGAGATTACCTTTTCATTGCAAGCTTCTTCACAAGGCAAGAGTTGTTTGATCGGTGATCCCATGGCTTTCTCTACCATCCGAATGCTTCTCACCAATTCTGCTAACTCTTTGGGCTCCAGAGATGCTTGATGGTCGTTGCCTTTCCAGGTCTTATCCAAAGTGATGTGGCGCTCCAATATTTTGGCCCCCATCGCCACTGCAGCAATTGAAATAGCTATCCCAGTCTCATGACCTGAATAACCAATAGGAATATCTGGGAAGGCTGAGCGGTATTCCTAAAATGACAATAAAATTGACAGAAATTGCCAGTGCAAAGTGATTTGGCTCACTCGTGTTTAATATGAAAGTTTTTGTGTCACAGTCCAACACAGGCCTACTCATCAGAAAAGTAAAAGTACCTATGCAGGCTTACTCAAGGCCGACTTAGCCCTGAGCTGGCAATCAAAATTGTCTTGCGGGAATTATCACAGCTATACTGTTCTACATTGCTATATTCTTCTACCACGTTCCATCTCACTGACCGTTATGACACGAAGATTGACGTCTTCAGGGTGAAGGGGGTAGGCACTGGTGCACTGAAGAAAACAGAAATTTGGGTTGATGGGCTTCACCAGCTTGTAAACCTGCTGCATTATGCTCATTGACTGCATCCCACTGGAAATCACCATTGGGCGACCTGGAATGAAAAGCCAGGGCAACATTTTTAATTTTACAAAAGATTGACTTCCACAAGCAGTTATATGAACTTATAACTGTCAATTAATAATCTTATTAAATCTATCCCCCTTTCCATCTGGACAAATCTGAGTCTCAACTTGTTCGCTGCATCATTTCTTTTCCTCTTCCCAATAGTAATGTGGCCCCATTTTGTCTATTCCACAATACATGTTTGAATTCTCCAATTATTTTACACTCCAAATTGGCACACTTGAATGAATATTCCTATTCCGCAAGCAAGAAAGAGTGATACATATCCATCTTGAAGTCCTCCTAATGCAGGGCTGTCCAATCTTGGCAATTTTTAAGACTGCCTAGGGAATTCCAGGAGTTGAAGTCCACAAAACTTAAAAGTTACCAAGGTTGAACACCAGTTCTAATGCTAGATTTTAATAGAGTCCATGAATCCATCTTCCATGTTTTATCATTTTTAGCCAGGATTAGTATTTCTGTTGGTTTTATGGCAGAATCATTTACAATTTATTTTAAACACTATTCCAAATGTGACCAAATGTGACCAATTTGTCAACGTATTTTGATTATACTCAAGACATTCCTAAATGTTTGTAAACTAGTTCTGAGTTCAAAAAGACAGGATAGACATATTTGAGGGAATCCATGAAGAGAAATATTTTCTTTGAAGAATACTATTGTTTTATTACCCATCAATCTTTACTGTAAAAAAAAACAACTTTAAAATGATGTACTGTATTGTGAAAAACTAACATTCAAGAAAAGGGGAGGGATACCTCTCTGTGTGGGGGGGGAGGGAGGGGGAAAGAGAGAGAGAGCGAGCGCTGTGCATTTTATGGATTCTTTGGATACAGAAGCATATGAATCCACATTCATTTACACAAATAAAAACAGGCGGTTGCACATCCATTATTTTCTCCACTCCCACTAAATTACCTTTTCGGGCTGTCTTCTCCAAGTAGGGAAAATTATTTGTATCCCCGGATCCGACTTTAAAAAATGGAACAGCCAGCTCGTGCAGAAATTCTACAGCCATCTGTTAAGACACAAAAAAAGCAAAATTGAAACAAAATCTCCAACTGGATGAATGGGCCCACTAAAAAATTAAGAGAGTTAAAAGGGCAATTTATTGTCCTACCAAAATCATGGAAGAAAATTTGCTAAATATGTTATTTCTTCCACACATCAATCCATAAAAACAGTTGGTTTCTTTGATCCACAGTACGGTTCTTGATGTTGTTCAGTGTTAAACTTGGGTTCCATTTTCTGAAATCAAACACGATAGGCTCTCAAACTCCAACTCCACTTGTTAAAATTCCCCTGTAATATATTCTGCTATTCTCTCCTCTGTGGGAAGAAAGACTAAAGGTGCTGGGAACAAGCAGATGAAATGTGTAAAGGACCTGAAGTGACCAAGTCAAAGAAGAGGCAAGAAATTGAATCTTCAGCATGTCAATAAATTCTAGGATTGCGATTAGGAAGAATCTCTGCCACACCTCACCCCTTTGTGTGGGCAACCTCAGAAGCCAAAGCTCCAGGGGGGCGGAGCTGGCGATCTTGGAGGTCTGAGATCACTGCCAATATCTTTGCTCCTGGACGGTCCAAGTGGATCTAAACCGTCCCGAAGAGACAGTGAAAGTGAAGAGCGCATCCTGTCGATCCCAGGGATACTGCAAAGTCCCTGGTAGATCCAGAAGCTCTTTTTGCCAGCGGCAGAGAGGCAGCCATTAAAGCTGATGAAGTTGGGACAGCTCCGAAACAAAAGAGAATGGAAAGAGAAAGTGTGAGAACTTTTTCCTTATTTTAAGACTTGAAAGGACACCCTAAGGGAAAGAAAGAATCTGTAAAAGTTTTGACAGA
>BHFT01074238.1:0-11318 GCA_004320025.1 Laticauda laticaudata | reverse complement strand
TGGAACATTTTGCTCGTCCGTTGTGTCCTTTTTACTAACGTTTTGCATCCATTGGGCAGTGTGACAGGGCCTTTAGGGTTAAGAGAAAACTGGCCCAAGGTCACCCAGTTGGCTTTTGCCTAAATGAAAGTAGAATTTACACCCCAACTTTACACTTAACCACTATATCAAATGGGTTCAAATTAGTCCTTTCTGATGAGGAAGTTCTAAAGATTCATGTGTCTCATGAATCTTTGAAATAAACAGGATCATAGTTTCCCAGGACAAACAAAGGGCACACAAGTTAAGTGCTCTTTAACAGCTTTACAAATTACATTAACAGATAAATTATGTTCACAATTTGTATTTTAGATTCATTAATACTTCCAGCCCCATACATCCATTGTGAACAATGCAGTTGCCAGAAATAAATGGAATCATTTATTCTCTGTATAAAATAATATCGTAAGAGTTGCTTCTACTCCTTCTTTTCCCCTATTTAACACAGCATGTTCTTGCAAATGGGAGGGGAGGGGATGGCTGTGCCTCTGTAATTATAGAAAATACTCTATAAGTAGGAAATCCCTGATTGGATCACATTTATTTTCAGTTAAGCTGATCTGTAAAACGTCTTGCCTGAATTAAAAAGAGCTACTTCCAGTGTCTACAGTGCTGGTTGCAAGAAACAATGATTCAACTTGTAATGCAGTAGTTTTACATGTCCTTATGTTACCTGTGTTAATCACTACCTGGAACATCATAGATAGTTCATTCCTGTAAATGTGCTCAAACGAACAATTGAGCCTGTTCCCCAATGCCAGTCTATACTCATCTGCATTTATTTTGCCATCATGAACAACTATAACACATCTTTGTGACAGCCAGATGTGAATTATTGTTGAATGAAGGACTGAATATGTGCTTCTGATTGCTGTTGGAAATTGCTTGATTTAGTGACTATAGAGATTTTGCCATGCTTTAATATACATGAATATAATTGGCTGCTGTATACTCTACATTGTAGTACCCTGTGTAGTACTGTACATAGGGATTTTTAAAAGATCTCTGTAAAGTTATTTTTATTACTTTTCTTTGTATTCTCTTCCTTTGTCCATGGTTTAAAATGCAAAATGCATTTCTTGATCTTTGTCAATAGTATAGGATGCTGCATATGTCTGCATCCTGTATAAAAAGCATTAAGATGTGCACTTGAATAATTAGGTGCAGCATCGTAAAGCTCTTGAAAAAGCTAAACAAATAATCTGGATATTTTCTGCTTAAAAGATTGCAATGAATTTTGCCAAAGTGTACCCAATTTCCTTTAATATCAGTAGAATTTGAATGCTTTAAAGTAATTTGCATAAAGCTTGGGGTGCCTTTCAGAATATGTATTTCTTTTAAGCATATATTTTAAACAACATTAGTCAAACTTCTGAAATCCTTCCCCTAATATGAATTTAAAACAAACCTGGGCTTCTCCTTTACATTTAAACACCCTGCTTTTCTTAAGTCTCAAAGCAGAGATGAGAGTGATAACAGCATCCTGAGGGTGCAGCAGCAAATGTCTGAAATTGGTAGACTGGGCTTTGAACTAAATTTTACTAAATGAATCTGATCCCTGAAATATAAAACTTCATTTCATATGAAAGATACATTTCCCCTTGTTTAGCAACACAAACATTTTATAAGGTGGTAATCTGTGCGTGAGCTCATGTGCTTTCCATTTTTTGTATCTACATTAACATATCTCTGCAATGGAAGAAAAAAACTTAAATATTTTACTAGATGACAAATAGTAAGAAGATGCTTTTTTTTAGTTTCTCAGGTCAGGCAAAATTGTTTGGGGGAGGGAGACTTCTGGGAAAAAATGGTAGATGGAAGATGGTTCCATAAAAAGTAGATCAGCTCTTTGTAATTACTGTTTGGTCAAGGACAGAACTTGAGATAACCCACAAGTGCTCCGTACAGTTGCCCCTTTTACACAGACTGCAAGAAAGTGGTCTGTGTGGGTTTAAAGTTTTGGAAGATGTGGGAATAGCCATCTTGCTTAAACCTTGGTTGGTGGCTTTTAAAGGGACACTGAATTCACAAATTTTCTTTTCCAATCATTTTAGGAAATTGCTAGTTTACTGTTAGACACCTTTAAACTAATAATATGACAGTATCAAGTCAATTTTCTTCAATCCATAACAAATGAAGTTTTAATTATGATATTTATTTATTTAAATATTTAAAATATTAAAAATATTTGTTTAAAATAAATAGCAAAAGAGTGATTAAAAGTTTGATCTTAAGGCTAGGTCACACTGGCCGACGGATGCAAAATGTATGTAAAAAGGACACAGCAGATGAGCAAATTTTTCATCCGTTGTTATCTGCTCTCAAAAGTGCCCCAAATTTGCATAAACAGAGCGGACAACAACGCGGAACAACAAACGGAAAGGAACGGAACATGGAGGATGTATCGGGATGTAAACGGATGTTGTAGGAAGCCTAGCGATGGAAGCAGATGACGCATCCGCAGGGCTCTGGGGGAGCACAAGCAAAGCGGGTAACGCGCATAGCGGAAGGAGCGGCATGGTTTGTAGCAGTATGCGTAGCGGATTGATGTGGAGTGCATCCACGGACGCCGTATAGGATGCATAGCGATGCGTAGCAAGCAAAGTGTTCGACTGCGCATGCGGAGAGATGAATTGCGGAAGCTCGCGGATATAAACAAGGAGGCAAGCTCGCAAGCATGGTCACCATTCAAGAGGAAAACCTGCTGCCAGAGCATCTTGATGAGAAACAGCAACGGGGAAGAAGAGGAAGCCTGTTGGCCTACTCCTTGCCAGCCCTGGCAAGAAGGACGAACACCATTCCCACCCCCTACACTGACTCTGAAGCTGCTGGTGCTTCTGCTGCTGCTGCTGCGTGCTCCTGGTGTTTGCCTGCTTGGTGTGCTTCTTCCTGCTGCGTGCTTGCCTCCTGGCTTGGTGGCTTCTCCTGCCTGCTGCTGCTGTGGTAGACCAAGCCCCAAGGCCCTCCAAGCCTGGTTGCTGAAGGCCCTGAAGCCCCTGCCAGAAGGAGGAAGAAGGCAAACGGCAATGGAGAAGGTCGGCGAGAGGAAACAGTCTCCATATTCCAAAGACCATGAGGAGGAGGTGCTGGAATGGCTGAGGGAGAACGCAGTACCTGTGGAGAAGGGCCCACAGGCTCTATCGCGACACCAAGCAGGAAGCAGGCAGTGTGGAGAGAGGAAGGCGGAGGAGCTGGGCTACCACTTCAATATCCTCCCTGGGTGGTGGGAGCATATGAACACGTGTGGTATGGCAAGCTGCACCTGAAGAGATCCGGGCAGCCTGCTGCAAAGCTAACTTGACCGGGAGACCTATGTCATGGCCAGGTGCAGCTTCCTGGAGGGTGAGATCCGCCACTGAGGAGCAGCCCCTCTGTCAACCCTTCTCCCTCAGACAGCCACAGAGAGCCACTCCTTTTCCAGCCAGGAGACAAGCTTACAGTGTCCAGGCAGGTGTCTTTTGGAGGGCCCCACACAGAGACTCCCCTGACAGCTGCACTCCCCATGCCAGAGGATGTGGGAGGAATCTTCGTGCTCAGATGGAGCAAGAAGAAGGCAGTCACCAGGAGACACAAGCCAAAACCCACCCCCAGGCTCCACCTCCACAGAAAGCAGGCGAGAGGCAGAATCGGGAGGGAACAGAGGCACACTGTCCTCGCTTGGAGATCAGGGACACAATCAAAGCCAAGCACAGATCTCCTTCCCAGCTGATCCACTTCGACATACTCCTCCACCGCAAGCCCCTTCATCACTGTATGTGAGCCAGACCCCTCATGGACATGCCCGAGGCCCAGTACCAGGCGATGAAGGAGAGGATTCACAGCTCTTCTGCACCACCCCCAGGCCCCAGTAAACCTGCTCCTACCCCCACTCCAGTTCTGCTTCCTCCATCCTCAGGCGATATCACAGCCCTTCCATGGATTTCAGCAGTCCCTCGCCAACCAAGCCTACCACTTACCAGGACTTCCCACAGCAGAGGCAGCCCTTCCCAGTCCACACCCAGGTTCCATCGGACCCACATATGCCAACCAGACGCCTCACCTGACCCAGCTGCAGACCAGGACAGCCCCACTACACTCCTCTTCCTCCACCCCACAGGCCAAAGCCACTTCCTCAGAACATCTGTCAGTCAGTCTTGGGCCTCACATCCCAGGTACTGATGAAGGCCCTCCAAACCTCATGGGACTGAGTTCAGCTTCTGAAGCTTCCTGCACACACCATCTCTGTTGTCCTCTCGGGGCAGGCACCCCAATGTGCCTCAAACCAGCACTCCAGCAACAGCCACCTCCACAGTCCCTGCCCCTTTACATCGTTGAGATCATGGCATGCCTCAGAGTGACTGAGAGAGTACCAGAGAACATTGAGTTGTTTACCTGCTCACTTATCTTTGCTTAAGACACTTTACTTGGGTCATTTTCCTTTTTAATAAAGTCAACAGTTTGTTATTAATAAAGGTTATCCTGCTTCACACACTTGGTTCATATTTTTTTAGGAATAAAGTGTTTGAGGCGAAAACTTTGAAAAAGGGTTAAAGCCTTTGCATGCTTGTGGGATTGGTAAGGATAGCCTGATGGGATGGCATAGTTGTGGATGGGTAAGAATAGCTGTGGAATGGATAAGCTGTGGGATGGGTAAGGATAGTTGTGGGATGGTAAGGATAGTTGTGGGATAGATATACCTCCAGTGCCAAGCATAGTGCGGACTGTATGGCCCCCTCCAGCTGCCACACATATGGGCCTTTATGATCAATAAACAATTTAATCATTGATTCAACACATTTCAATATAATGAAAGCTCTTTATTAATGCCCAATTGATTGTAAGGCCACTCACATATAATCATGGTACAATTCTCATCAGTGTTATGAGACAGTCTGAAGGAAGCAACCATTTAAGCATCTACTATTCCTGTCTGCTACTTCCACTGCCTCCTTGCTGGGGAGTCTGCACCAGTGTTCAGGAGGGATTGCGCTGCTTCTGCTCTTTCACGATGAAGCTCTGTGGGGCCTTTGCCACATCCACAGTGTTCTATCAGGTTTCACCCTTGCCTCCATTCACCACGGTCCATGTCGCATTTGCCTTGTTGAGGTCCACAAGCCTCTTCTGCAAAGACTGGTAGCGGGTGCGCATGAGATTGTGCAGGATGAGCAAGCTTCCACATGTTCCTCACGGCTCTGGCGATGCGAGCATGGTGGGCGGAGAAGTACCTGGAACCTGTTGGCCAGGATGCCAAAAGGCGTTCTCCACAACCCGTCTTGCCCTGCGACAGCCTGTAATTGAAGATTCCTCTTCTTCACGTGTGAGCGTATCTGGAAGTGTAGGGCTTCATGAGTAGTCTGAGGGAGAAGGCGTCATCCCCCACCGATGAGGTAAGGGCACATCTTGTGTGTCGTTTGACAGGGGGTCTGGATCTGGGAAACCCATGATGGAGTTGTGTTCCAGCCCATCCTTTGAGGTCGACTGGCGTTGGTATATCTGGCATCTGAAGCTGACCGTTGCCTGAAGCATCGAATGTACATGAACTTGTAGTCAGCCAATCAAACCATGGCGAAAGAGGATGATTGCTGAAAGAAGCCTTGTAGTTGAAAATAATGGGACCCTGACTTGGCTGGAGCTTATGCAGGCCACGTGCTTCCATCTATGGCTCCAACGGTGTGGGGAAAGTTCCACCTCTGTGATCCACTCTGCATGCAACTCTTCCTCCAGGCCTTCTTTCAGTGCGTGGGACACTGAAGGGAGCTCCTGCATTGTATTCTTCAATGACTGGCCTTGCACCACTTCTCCTGACCACCAATGTGATGGTGTTGTGTGGCACCTCCAGCATACGCATGTTTCTTGTATTGGTCCCCAGAGCCAGGTGGCACAGAGGTCCAGTGCACACCTTCAGTCCAGGGTCCAGCCTGGTGAAATGGAGGCGCAAGGGCAAAACGCTGATAGAACTGTGGATGTGCAAGGCCCCAACCAGAGCTTTCACCTGGAAGGGGAGAAGAAGCGGCGCAACCGTCCTGAAACACTGGGTGCCAACTCCCCAGGCTGAGCAGTGGAGTGCAAGACAGGATGGTAGATCGTTAATAATCGCTTCCTTCAGCCTCTCTCATCAACTGGATGATTTGTGCGATGTATGGTTGAGTAGGCCCTTCAATGAAGCAGGGCATTTAATAAAGAGTTTGTTTATGTTGAAATGTTGTTGAGGAATGATTAAATTGTTTGTTGACAATAAAGGCCCATAGGTGTGGCACCGGGAGGGAGAGACATTACAGTCCCACTATGCTTGCCACTTGGAGGCTTATCTATCCCACTGCATTTATCCCTTACCCATTCCCACAGCTATAACTTCCCACAATGTATGCGGCCTGCCCATCCCGCCACTGCTTTCTAAAACCATCCACAGCATGCAAGTAGGCTTAAAACCATTTCTAGAAGTTTCAGCAAGACTTTATTTACTAAAAGAACTGACAAGATGTGCTGAAGCAAAGAAGATAAAGCTTTATTAATAATCAAACTGTAAAGCAAAATGACCCAAGTAAAGTTGTCCCAAGCAAAAGATAAAAGTCAACAGGTTAGAACCCAATCTCTGGCACTGCTCTCTCAGTCACTCTGGGGCAATGGCCCACAGTCTGCAGGGGTGAAGGGTCCAGGTGCTGAGTGGAGGTGGCTGCTGCTGGAGTGCTGGTCTGAGGCACGCATTGGGTTGCCTGGCCCCTGAGAGGACAACAGGGGATGGTGGTGTGGAGGAAAGCTCTCACAGAGCTGGCTCTGTCCTGTGATGTTGAGAGCCTCTCCTCCATGACATGGGGTGTCAAGTCCCAGAACCAGATGACAGTGTTCTGAGGCGACTAGGGCTTGCGCTGTGGGTCGGAGGAAAGTAGTGTAGTGGGGCTGTCCTGCGTCTGCAGAGTGGAAGTGAAGGTGAAGCGACTGTTGGATGTGGGCATGGCTGTGGCAGGTGATCTGTGGCGTCGTGGCATCAAGTGGCTATCGGGTGGCATCGGGACATTATGATGTGTAACTGTGCCTGATTTGGTGAGGGGACTGGCCTGTGCTAGGCTGCGAACTCACTGGTAAGGCTCAGTAGCCTTTGGTTGGTGAGGGCCTGTTGAAAAGCCTTGGAAGGGCTGTGACATCACCTCGGGGTGGAGAAGCAGAACCTGGACTGGGGTGGGAGCAGGTCGAGGGTGGGAGTTGTAGCCTGTTCTCTCCAAAAGGCCTGGTTAGTGTTGGACATTCTGGGGGCCTGGGGGGTGAGGGGATTGGTTTTTACCCAAGAAGAGGAAAAAAACCCGTGGGATTTCCGCTTTCGGCGGTTGAATGTTTTTTTAATGTCGTTGTCGCGCAGAAGAGCAGCTGGAGCCCTGCCTTTATGATGTATCGTCTGATCATTCACGAGAAGGAACAGGTGATGTATGAGGAGGCTCTGCCCGGAGCTGATTGTGCGCCGGCGTGGTTACCCTGCAGAGGGATCAGCTGCTTTGATGTGCGAAGGCTCAGCAGACAATAGTGGGTCTGCCCGGTCTGCCGGGTCTCGTGGCCTCTTTCTGAGGTGGATGGTGTAAGTGGCTCCTTGGTGTAGCGCCTCTAGGGAGCAGCACAGCAGAGTAAGAACACAGCAGAAGCACCTAGTAACCAGGTAGCAGCACCAGCAGAAGTAAGCACGCAGCAGAAGCACCAGTCCAGCGAAGCTAGCCCAGCAGAGTAAGCACCAGCAGAGAGCACCAGCCACGCAGAGCGAGCACCAAGCAGGAGTAAGCACCAGCAGAAGCCCCAGCACCAGCAGAGTCAGCCCGAGACAGCAGAAGGCCCGAGCAGATAGCAGAGTCAGACAGCGCAGGGGGTGGGATTGGTGCCCTGTTCTTCTGCCAGGGCCTGGCAGAAGATGCACAGGCTTCTTTCTGTCTTTCCCGCATGGTTGTTGGTGGAGAATGTGGTCTGCAGGCAAGGTCTTTCCTGTCTGAATGGTGAACCATGCTTCGCGAGCTGCATCCTTTTATATCCGCGGGGCTGACGCATGCAACCTCGGCGACCTGCATGCGCAGTGAAACGCTTTGCATCCGCTACGGCAATCCGGCTACGCATCTGCTATGGCATCCGTGATGAATCCGTGATCATCGCTATGGAATCCAATCTGCATCCGCCTCCTTTTCCAGCTGCGCGTCCGCTTCGCCTGTGCTCCCCCGGAAGCCCTGCGGATGTGCCATCTGCTTCCATCCGCTTCCATCCGCTAGGCTTCTGTGGAGCATCCCCTTTACATCCTCGCTACGTCCTCTCCCCATCTGTTCCCTTTCCGTTGTTTTCCGTTCTCTTTATGCAAATTTGGGGCACTTTTGAGAGCGGATAACAACAGATGGAACATTTCCTTGTCCGCTGTGTCCTTTTTACATACTTTTTGCATCCGTCGGCCGATGTGACAGGGCCTTTATATAGCTGGGCTTTGTTTATCAGACTATACTGGGCCTCAAAGGTCTCTTTTTACACTATAAAATGTTAACTTTTAGGCTCCTGACATTATACTTCATTTGATTTTTGGAACTTTCATTTTTTTTATATATCCTTGAAGGAATCTGCAGGGCTATGCTGTTGGTTAGCTTTTACTTTTACAGAGTGTACAATCACTTAAATATGACATAGCACTGTGCTATAGCTGCCAAAAAAAAAAAAAAAAAAAGCCAACACAGTCATATGCTGCATTAGTGCATTAACAAGAGGATCATACAAAGTGTTAATACCACTTTGGTAAGACCACACTTGGAATATTGCATCCAATTTTGATTGCCACAATATAAAAAAGATGTTGAGATTCTAGAAAGAGTGCTGAGAAGAGCAACAAAGTTGATTAAGGGATTGGAGCCTAAAAAATATGAAGAATGGGTACAGGAATTGAGTATGTCTAGTTTAATTTAAAAAAAAAAGTGACATGATAGCGGTATTTCAAAATCTAAGGGGCTGCCAGCAAAAAGAGGAGGTCAATCTAGATTCTTCAAAGCAACTGTGGTAAAGACAAGAAGCAATGGATGGAAATCAGTCAAGGATAGAATTAACCTTGAACTAAGGAGAAATTTCCTGATAGAACAATTGATCAGTGGAACAACTTGCCTCCAGAAGTTGCAAGTGCTCCAACACTGGAGGCTTTAAGAACATATTGGACAATCATTCGTCTGACATGGTATAGGATTTCCTACTTGAGCAGGGGGTTGGATTAGAAGACCTCCAAGGTTCCTTCCAACTTTGTTATTCTGTTAAAGTTGCCATTCTGGTAGTCCAGAATAATCACTTAGTTGAGATTTGAGTATCTATTTTCATGAAAATGCACTGGAACCAATTTATTGGACATTAATATTAATCTTGAGTCTGATAGTTCTGTCAACCCACCTATATGCTAAGAAGTGTAATACAACTACAGCTGGAATGATGCTAGTCAAATGTTATAAAAATATAGCATCCTAAATGAAACAGCAGAATGATCTGGCTACCACCTGTGAGAAAATTTGTCAGTGTCCTATTGCATATAGCAGGGATCTCCAGCTTGTGTAGTTATAGAAAGCTCCATTAAGCACACACAATTAGCTGGAAAGCTGTGGAAAATTTGCATATTGTAGTTATGCATAATTAATACAATTTGCGTAACATTTATAAAGATCCTGAATTTGAGTCACAGCTGATAACATGTTGCACTTTTTCTGAGGTGACATTTGAGCTATTGAGAGACTGGTTGCAACAGTTTTTTGGATATCTTCTTTTTGAGATTATTGTAAATGAATATATATTCTATAACATTTATTTTAATAGGATTTAGCAATTAATAATTTGTTTACAAATGTACCTTTAAGTGGATTGTAATCTTCTGCAGCATACTTGGTTAATGTTGGTTATTTGGACACATTCCAGTCTGGCTTTGACAAGGAAATAGCTTTGATTTCCTTGGGAGTGATTTTCTTATATTGGGAGCGAGGTAGTATCTGTTGAACTTCTAATTTAGTATCTAATTGGTAACCTGATGAGTAATGTGGATACATTATTTGATGATGATTCCAATCCTCTTTGGCTAAACATTGTTGGGAACTGTGGATAGATAATTACTTCTCAATCTTATGACTATTAGTTTATAGATCACATATGGATCAGAGTTCTTCTACATGCACACTTATAAATAATATGGATCCTCAAGTTCAGATACATCACACATATCTGGCCATAGACAAGGCTTTTTACATTTCACAGAAATAAGTTTTAAAGAGGAGCTCTAATTTTGTTTCCATTTCTTGTTTATGATCCAGCAATTGTAAAATTGTATTTTTAGCATGGAAAGAAAATATACCAAAGGAAATTTATTAACCATATATCTGAATATTAAGCCTCTTTACTATTGACAATAAGGATATATCAGTTATCTAGATTAAACTGTAAATTAAGCTCATTAGGAAATGTTTCATGATAAGGAAATAGTGTTTTCATGCTATTATACTAATGTCAGGATTAGATTGTGGACAAAAGTGAGTTCTATTTTCTAGTCAGGCATTAAATGCCAGAACAATGCCTTATAGTTAATGGATTTAGAACTAAAATAACATTTAAACAAAATAAAATCTTGCTGAACTGGAAGAGCCCTAAAACTATTTATACCGCAGAGCAATATTTAATAAACATTCATCAGTATTCTACAATTGCCAGGAACAGTGTAGCTTTAAGATGCATTATTGAACAATGTAAGGAAATCTTTGATTCTCATTGAAAAAAGAGAAGTCTTTTTGTATGCTGACTTGTTTCTGCACAAGTTATAAATGAAGTGCCATCATATTAATAAATATTTTCCAATATCTGGTGGAGTATGAGAGTGCAGAGCATCTAAGCCTTAGGTTATTTAAATTAATGAGATTTAATTTCACTTAATTGTATTAGTGGTTTTTAATTTTGGATTGATTAAATGCCATCAAATTGCTGTTGACTCTTAATAACCAGATAGATTTTCTTTATGCTGTATCAGATTTGATCCTTCAGCATTCCTGACAGGGCCCACATCATCACTGTAACTGAGTTAATCCATATTGCTGTTGATTGTCTTCTTCTCTTTCTTTCCACTTTTCTAGAGTTTTTTTTCTTGAGAGTTAGCTCTTTGCCTAATGTATTTATTTATGTCACATAAGATCATAAATTATTGTGTACATTCATATCATCAGTGAACCCGGCTTTTATAACAAGAAATACTGAATTTTTAGAAACAATATAAAGTTTTATATTTACATGCTTTAGAATGTAATACAGTTCTACCTGATATATATATATATATA
>BHFT01074237.1:0-21343 GCA_004320025.1 Laticauda laticaudata | reverse complement strand
TGCAGATGGCCTGGCTGCCTCCTTCCAGGAAGGCCCTCGCTTCCCTCTCCTGCCTCCCGGAACTTCTCACTTTGGGGTTCAAGCTAACGTGACAGTGCTCTTTTTGTTTAGTTAGCATGTCTTTTTGTAATGTTGTTGTCATTGTTACTGGAGGTTTCGTCTCTCCCTTTTTTACTTATTTGTATTCCCCCCCCCCCTTTCTTGGTTGTTCTTTTGGTCGATATTTATTTTTGTTTCTATAGTTGTTTTTCGTTCAAGGTTTGAGGAATGAAGCTGGTCTATGTGGCCCACTTCCATTCCCTACCGTCGTCTTAAGAGTAGTACAGTTAAGACCGGGGGCCTGTAATTTGGGTGATCAATGGCCTGCGAAGCCCACAATGGGTCCCCGGTAAGGTTTTTGGCAGTAGACTTTGCGGTCGCCGCATTTCAAACATATAGTATTTGCTGGAGGAATCGGGGGTGGGGGGTTGTCCCAGGTGTAAGTGCGTAGGTGAAATCTGTCCAGGTAGGAATGTAGTTCCTACCCATTAGGAGTTCTGCTGAGCTTTTGTGATTTGTTGCTGCTAGGAGATAATATGCTGGCCAAGGTTAGTAGGCAGTTTAGTTTGTCTTGTACCGTCCCCTATGTCCATTCTATCTAGACCCTCCTTAGTTTACTGAACCATTGCGTTCAGCCCTGCCATCGCAGCTGGACTGGGCCGGCGCAGGTGAAGGCATGTCGGATACCCTGGGCAGCCAGATACCTGTTCAAATTGTAATGCTGTAAATTGGGGCCCATTTTATCGAAACCAGTACATCAGGTAGCCCATGTGTCGCAAAATAGTTTGTCTAAAGCTGTTTCATGATAGCTTTGGTGGTTGTGGAAGCCATGAGGATGACTATCCAACCAGTTCGAGTATGCTTCCACAACTATTAAAAATTGTGTTTCCTTTCGTCGGCCCAGCAAAAGTTCAATTATGTGCTCTAGACCATGAACCCCTGGGAGTTTCCCCACTCTCTTACTGCGTGGCCTATGGGTGTAGGCCTTGATTTTTGACAGTCATGGCATGTTGGCAACCCAGCGTTCAATGTCTTGTGTCCAGCCCTGGCCCACCCAGACATAACTCCTGGCCAGCGCTTTCATTTTGACTAATGCCTCGGGTGCTCCTCATGCACCATGCTCAGAATGGTTCTTCCTGGATGGGACTGTTCTGAATCACCACCCTTGTCACCCATTTAAAATGCACCCCTTTCGATGGACAATTCAAGGTCTGCTCTTGTACGAAATGCGGCTTTAAAAGCTCTCAGTTTTGTTCTCCTCCGGCCATCCTTTTACCTACCCAATTTATTATGTGCCTTGTCAAAGCGGTCTTTATCGGTGGCTCTTGCGACGTCTCCACCGCATAGTGGTTAGGTCTGGGCAGGTCTCAAGCTGAAGTACGGAGGTAGTTGGAGCAGGGTCATCTTCTGTGATGGGCAGTGGGAAACAGCTCAGGGGGTCGTCGGTGTGATGCGCCTTTGCTGGTCGATGAATCAGGCATGTCGATGACCTTAGCATTGCTGGGTCGATGAATCAGCATTAGGAGTAGGCGCGAGGAATCAGACCACCTCGTCATTCTAGGTGACAGAATGTTTGGGGTTGGCTTGTTGTGTGCCAGGGATTCCAGGAAGGGCTTGTGATGCAGTTTATTAATTGAAAAAGTTCTACCGTAAATGCGTACTCATGGAAACCTTTTCCACTCCGGCAATGATTGCGAGGCTTTCTCCGATCGAGTTGGCCTGTAATTGCGTCCGACTTTGGAGAGCGTCTTGCGAAGTAAAAGGCGGACCGGTTGCCTCTTCTTGCCATTCTTGGTAGCTTGTGGCCTCAGGATTGGCGCTGACCCCCAAAACGGCGCATTGCATTCACAGGTGACCTCAGAGGCAGGGTATTGCTATACTTGGATGAGAACGGTGTTGGACGTTAATTACGCGTCTTTGATACCCTGGACAAGCTTTCTGTTCCCGGCGGCCCATGTCCAAGTGGTTTTTTTATCGAGCAGTCGATGTAGGGGTTCTGCTATTGTTGCCTTTATGGGGCGAGGAACATGTTTTAAAAATTTATGAGCCCAAGGAATGTTTAAGCGTCAATTTTGTCCTGGGTCTAGGAGCGTCTTTGATAGCCTTCCACTTTTTTTTCGGTGAGGTTTGAATGCCTTTTTTTCATCGATTAAAATAGCCCAAAAAAACTCGACCTGATTAGCGTGGCTAATTCAACATTTTACTCTTCCTTTTTTTTTACCCCTTTGAAGGGGGGGCCTTTTTTGGGGCTTTTCTAAATTTCTTGTAAAGACTTTCTCTTAATCTGGTCTCTAGCTGGTTGCGTTTTTTGCTTGAGACCCAGTACATTGTCAAAGTAAGGATTATACCTTTGATTCTGTTTAGCAGCGTTCCATGAAGCTTTGGAACCATGCCTGGTGACAACGCTAATGCACACATTGGAGACGGTTACACTTTGAATGCCCCTCAATGTGTTACAATAAGTCTGAGCCTCTCTGTAATGGATCCAATGGGTTAAAGTGTTGATATGCCTTAGTGTGAGATCAAGTTTCGCAAAAAATTTCCTCCCCTACGGACAAGTGCAGGTAAATGCTGCCACTACGAGTACTGGTTATGCGCCCTTTTTTTTGGGTTTGGGAGCCGCTATGGATTTAGGATTGCCTTATAGAACTCCGCAGATGCGCACTGACCCATGGGCTTCACCGTATGATGATTCAGTGGTTTTTCACCCTGGGCAATGGTCGTTTTTGGCTCTAAAACCCCTTCAGCTATCTATTTGTTCACGCTGTCGTTCAATTTTTTGCTTTTAACGCGAACAGGACACATCTGGCTTTAAATGGATGGGGTTATTTTGGGCTAGGCTAAATGAAATTGGGGTCCCCTTGTACTTTGCCTAGAGTCCCCGATCAAAAACATCCTGGAATACTTTTAGTAGGCTTTTCCTCCCAGTTTGCTGTTGGTTGATGCAGTGATCCTGGTATCCCGATTCCCAAGGGCAGTTGAAACCATTCGCATCCCCTAGCAGACTAGGGCCGATCTGGTCAATTGATGGTCAGAGCAAGATTTCAGGCCATGGGTCTTAAATTTTGATGAGGAAACTTTGTTCCAAGGGCATACTACTTGGGATTCGATTTCCCTGGTATTTCTTTTAAAACCAGTTCTTTGTTTCTGTAATTCTTTCTGTTTCATGTTCGGTTATCAGGCGCCGGATGCGTATTCCCAGGATACTATGGATAGCGAACGACCTTGAGATCGGACTTCCATCTTGCAGGGGCCTCTCTTTGATGCTCACCTCGTAATCCAAACCCTTCTTCCCATTTTCCGCCCGGCATTGCTGTGGTGGCTGTCTGCATTGCCATTTCTTCCCTGTCCACAGGTTTCCTTTTTGCTATGGTTCCATCATGCTGCCGGTTTGTCTTTCTTCATGGTGGTCTGGGGGTTGTGTGCTGCCATGTTCTTTTTTGGACTATGGCTCTTTTTGTTGCAGCAGACCCTTTGATGTGCCCCCTTTTATTACAACCCCCTGCATATTGCGTCGAGGAACCTGCATTCAGCTCGCGAATGGTTTGTCTCCGCAACCCGCACATTGAAAACTCCCACCCGATTTCTCCTCTATCGCACCATTTCCTATCTGAATGCAGTTTATGGATGTCTATCATCTTCGTCCCTCAGTATCCACTTCTGGGATTCGATGTTCTTCATAGTGGCTGTCGCTATGGGGCTTTTCTTCCCCTCCCTCGCCTTCTTTCTTTTATTTGGTTTGGCAGGTTGTGTGGAATTGTGTTCATCTGACACATGGTTGGCTGCTGACTTCTTTGCAGCTTCAGCGGGCAGTTGCCTCTGCAATGGCCTTCGCGGCCATGTTATGTTGACCTGTTCAGGATTTTTGCTTCTTAAGGGTAGTGTCCCAGAAACGAGACCCACGTGGTCCCTCATGGCTTCGGTCCATGTTCTAGAACTTGCAGGCTCCTCCGATGTGTCTCAAAGCTGCTACAAAATCTCTGACCATTTCACCTTCCTTCTGGTCCCTCTTATAGAATTCGTGCCTTTTTATTAAGTTTGAGACCACCAGTGCGTAGTTTGCTTGGAGCATTCTGTTCAGGTTGGACCAATTCATCTGTTTGACATCTCTGGGTTTTGCCAGAGCCTTCGTCATTTTAAAAACGGCCGGTCTGCAGTGTGTAAGGAAGACAGCCCTCTTTCTTTGGTCCGAGATTTCCTCCATTTCGTTGTTTTCTAAAAACATAAGAAAGCGATCGATATAGGTTTCCCAATCCTCCTTATCAGGATTGAAGGGTGCGGGCGGCACATTGTTACCGGCCATCTCTCTCGCTCGGTTCAGATCGCTGCGTGCTTCAGTCTCATTCTTCTATGACAATCCCACCCTCGTCGCCAGTGTTCCGTCCGGAAAGATGCACGTGAGACCAGGTTCCAAACAACAACTATTTTATTTAACTCGCAAGGCAATAGAATACGGAACAACAGCCCAAGCCGCAGCAGCCTTTTTTATAGAGGCTTGACTGTGGCTTGTGGCCAATGACACTGTTTTGACTGTTCCCGCCATTTGGCGGGCTTCCTGGATTGGTTCTTAAATAACTAATCTGTGAGTGGCCTTTTTGGCCAATCAGAAGAGGGAACTTGGAACCTACCAAGTTCCATAGAGAACAAATGTAATCTAGGAAAATGGATTTCTTTCATTCAGTCATTTGTTTGTTTTTCCTTAATAATAGATCAAGAGTGGCCCAAGGACCAGAAATATCATGCAAAGGCCACACCCACCACTTCTAGAAAGGCAAAAAAATTACAATACATCGCAATACATCACATGACATGATCGAGTCTTATACCGATGTAAATAGATCAATGTTCTTCAGAAAGGGTTTCCATCGAGAGGGAGAACTATTTCTGACAGCTCTGAGAAAAGATTTAGAACATTTCATAAAATTAATTTACATGCCAAAAATTAAAAAAAAAATATTCATTTTTATATTTTCCCCAGAAGTTGAAGTGAAAAATGTGTCCTATTTCTTGGAAATAATTGTAAATGAGAACATAGCCAAAAAAGAAGAAAACCATTCTAGAAGTACCTGGTATTCTTTGGTTTTTGCCAATTCTGCTTATATTTGGAAGAACCTGAAGCAGTTTTTAAAAAAAATTCTATAGCAGCCCAAAGCCAAGGATAACTCAAGTTATGTTATTTCTTGAGGTGACACTTCCCAGAGAAGCAGTGATGGGATAAACTTTCCTATTGCAACGGAGGACAGAAAGCCAACATATGAGGTGCATATTGAATAATCATGCACACATAGAGCTCTGGCCTCCAGTATCTCAAAACTCCATACCATTTGCTGCATCTCTGCCTAATTATTAATATCAGTTCCATGTTGGCAAAATCCAGTGTCCCTATAAGTTTAATAACCCATTAAATCTTCTGGAAAGTTTTTTCCCCTCTTTGACATATTCAATCTGGGGGGGGGGATTCTTCTCTTTCCCAAATCCTCTATTTAAAAAAAAAAATTAACACAGCTATCTGTATTTTAATCATGGCAATTTCTCCAAACAAGCTCAACTATTTGCTAGAAGCAGCCCTATACTTTGTAAGCTGCCATCACTGTGACAGCAGAATATGTAGAAAGTTCTAAAAAGCTACTATAAAAATACAACTGTTTCATTGTGAGGTCAGAAACACTTGAACTACGTATTCTCTACTGAGAATTTGCAAGATAAATTGATTTTTTCCAAAGGAAGAGGTGGGAAATAATTTATTCTAGAAGAATAAGTCATAACAATATAATTTGAACTAATTTGACTAGTTTATAATGACTTTGCTTATTCATATTTCTTTTGGGATACATTAATGGTATATTAGTTTTATTATGAGCTACCTAAAAGTTATTTGAAAGCTTTACAAGAATAATGAGGCATATATCCAAGGTGAGTGGTGAGGGGAGTTGGATGCAGGACAGGACTTGGTCAATTATGGCTAGTTATAGACCATTAGGAATCTCTACAAAGGCAGAAGTATACAAACACCATAAACAAATTAGTTTTCAATAAGTAACAAGCACATAACCCAGACTATTAACAATCAATAAAGTGTATAAAATGTCCAGCATATGTTAACAATAGAAAAGAGCCACAAACAACCTATTCCTAGATATAATTGACAGAGTTAGGCAGTTGGTCCCATTGAAATAATAGAAAATGATAATAGTTGGTCCCCTTTTTTAGGACCTAAATTATTCTGGTGGCCAATAGAAAATAGAAAACCATAAAGGATTAGCCAGTGACATCACCATTGCCCTGGGGACACCCAGTTGGGGTGTTCTTTCATGTCTCCGGCAGTACCTGGAGTGAAGGACCTGCCCCATGGCAGCTCTCTGGTCTCGAACGCAGGCTTACTAACCTCCTACTAAAGGCCCGGTCCCACTGCACTTACGGATGCAAAGAGGATGTAAAATGTTAAAAAATGCTTGCCATCCATTGGAAAACGCTATGCATCCACTGTGTACTCATTGCATACGTGTTTCATACGCTCTATCCGTCCAGCATCCATCCACTGCAATTTCATCCATGCAAGAAGTTTTGAGCTGCACAAATCTTTGTTAACGGATGAACTTTCCGCAGCTTATGATGTACATATACAGGCAACAAACGTTCTATGTCCGTTATCATCTGTTAAACGTCCGCTGTATCCTCTCTGCATCCTCTGGCCATCGCCCCTAACTCACATCCCGCTGCAGCTGAAAATGGAAAGAGGGAGGAAACAAAAGGTACACGGAATGTCGACAGCAGTGTTAGTAGCACAGAAATAGAAAGGATGGAAGCATATGCATCTCATATATAAAGGATTCAAAAACGACAAAACGTTTGTATCTGGGATGTATCTCAAAATATTTAGGATGTCTGGAGTATGTCAAGAGTATGTAGAAGGACACCTAGCGGACACACCGATATTTTCTATAAAAAGGGGAGAAAATCACTGGATCACTGGGATGATGGAACCATACAGTCCACTATCTATCCCACAACTACCCTTATCTGTCCCACAAGCATGCAAAGGCTTAACCATTTTTCAAAGTTTTCACCACAACTTATTAAGTAAAAAAAATGAACCAAGTGTCTTAAGCAAAGATAATCTTTATGAACTTTCTTAGGTAACCTTTATGACTTTATTAAATAAGCAAAATGAACCAAGTAAAGTGTCTCAAGCAAAGATAAACTTAACAAGTACAACTCAGTCTCTGACACTATTGCGCAGTCACTCTGAGGCATGTCCATGGTCTCAGCTGTTAAGCGGGCAGGGACTGTGGAGGTGGCTGTGGCTTGAGTGCTGGTCTGAGGCAACATTGGGGTGCTTGGCCCTGAGGTACAACAGGGGATGGTGTGTTCAGGAAGCTGTCCAAGAGCTGACTCAGTCCTGTGAGGTTGAGAGGCCCTTCATCAAGGACTTGAGATGTCAGGCCCAATACTGATGACAGATTGTCCATTGATGGGCTTGGCTGTGGGGTGGAGGAAGGAGGGGTGTAGTGGGGCTGTCTGGTATGCAGCTGGTGAGGAGTGGCATCGGTGCATGCCAATGAACCTGAGCCTAGACTGGGAAGTTCTGCTTCTGCTGTGGGAAGTCCTGGTAGTCGTAGCCTTGGCAGGTGAAGGGACTGTTGAAAAGCCGTGGAAGGGCTGGGCCACCTGGGGTGGAGGAGCAGACCTGGACTAGGTAGGAGCATCTTCAGCTGGGCCTTGAGGGTTGTGCAGAAGTGCTGTGATCTTCTGCTTCATCACCTGGTACTAGGCCTCGGGCAGGTCCCTCAGGGTCTGGCTCATGTAGGTGATGAAGAGCTTCCGGTCCGAGGATGTTATGTCACTGTGGACCAGCTGAGAGAGAAGTTCTGTGCTGGTCTTCATTGTGTCCCTGATCTCCAACAGCGCACTGTGGTCCTGGCCCCAGTCTGCCTCTCTGCCTGCATCCTCTGGAGCTGGGGGTGGGGTGGGTTGGCCTCTCGTGGCTGCTGCTTCTTCCTCCATTTGTGACAGCAGGGCATCATCCTCCATGGGATCCTCCAAGTCTGCCAGCATGGGAATGCAGCTGTCGGGGGTCTCTGCTGTGGGGGCCTCTGAAGACACCTGCCTGGACATGGTAGCTGGCTCCTGGCTGGAAGAGGACTGGCTGTTTGTGGGCTGTCTGAGGAGAGGGGTCTCAGAGGGACTGCTCCTCAGTGGCGATCTCACCCTCCAGGAAACTGCACTTGGCCATGACATACATCTCCCGGTCAGTGAGCTTGACAGTGGCCTGACCGGATTTCTTGAGATGTAGCTTGCCATACCAGGTGTGCATGTGCTTCCACCATCCAAGGAGTACTTCTGCAGTGTACCCAGGCTCTCTGCCTTGTCTCTCCAAGCTGCCTGCTTCTTCTTGGTGTCGCGATACAGTCTGTGGCCCTTTCTCCAGAGGTACTCGTTCTCCCTCAGCCATTCCAGCACCTCATCCTCATGCTCCTCAGAAATGGTGTACTGTTTCCTCTCTCCCTTCTGCTTCCCTTGCCTCTTCCTCCCTCTGGCAGGGGATTCAGCAGGGCGTTCAGGGGCTTGAGCAGCAGGGCCTTCAGCAGCAAAGAACTTTGAGGGCCTTGGGGCTGGTCCACCACAGCAGCAGCAGCAGCTTCAGAGTCAGTGCCAAGGGGTGGGATGCTGGTTCTGGCCTTCTTGCCAGGGCTGGAACGAGTAGGCACGGGCTTCCTCTTCTTGCCTGACTGATGAACCATGGTGTTCCTGCTAGATGTATGTGGCAGCACGTCTTTTCCCTGTATGCTGACTGCGTGCATGCTGCATCCTTTTATATCGCGCAGAGCTGATGCAATTCATACTCCCCGCATGCGCAGTGAATGCTTTGCATCCGATATACATCTGCGCAGCATTCCCCTTTGTTTCCTATAGGCGTCTGTGATGCATCCGCTTCATCCGCTATGCATCCGCCCCTTCCGCTATGCATCCACTTTGAAATTTTCCCCCGGAACCCTTTCGGGTGTGTCATCTGCTTCCATCCACTGTTATCCGCTAGGCTTCCTATGAACATCCGTTTTAACATCCCCGCTACATACTACCCACGTCCGTTGTTTTCCATTCTTTTCCGTTCTGTTTATGCAAATTTTTGCCACTTTTTGGAGCGGATGACAACAGATGGAGCCACCCCCGAAATTTTGCTTGTCCGCTGTGTCCTTTATGAATAAATTTTGCGTCCGTTGGCCAGTGGGACCGGGCCTTAAAGTGGTATTTATTTCACTTAAAGTCATTTCACAAAGGTGTTAAAACTGTACTTATTTTCTTTAATGCAAATGCCATTCTTTGAATTAATTTAGTTTGCACCAAAATGAGGCTGAGTTTGCCTATAAGGTTTTACAAAAATATTACCAATATTTCCTTTATTTCGTTCTTCAAAACTCCTTCCTCCAACAAAGGAATCCAATTCTCATTTACAAGGATTTCATGGCTTACAATTTTTAGAGTAAATTTCCTTCACATTAAATATTTACACACTGTACTCTTAAAATGAAGTAATTTACTAATCAAAAAAGATTTCCTAACAGACTGGCAGTAAAAAGCAACAGCTCTCTAGCTAGCAATGATGGAGAGAGCAAGTAAGAATATATCAAATCATAAACCCCAATGATGGGAGCAAATAATTAAAAATAGTTTTACACAAGGCACATTTGGAATCCTTTTGTGGAACATGTAGATACACTAAAAATATGTTTACAAAAAAAAAAAAAAAAANAAAAAAAAAAAAACAACCCTCAACTTCATAAGCAATCACAGAGAAGATTTATTTCTTATGACTTCAATGTTGCCTGTTTCTGACTTCCTGGCTCTTAAGACAAGTAGGTACAGAGCCAAAATTCCAGAGATGCAACAAAAATGACTATTCAGAGAATATTCATTTGCTTCAAAGTATTCAGTCACTTTCTAGCCAGGGACTATTCAGTGATTTTAAAGTGACAGAGAAAATGTGTAATAAAAGGATTTGGAATTAAAATTGGGGATGAGGAAAATACAAAAGTGTTTGGCTGCAAAAGTTGGTAGAAGCTTATGATGAAATTTCATAAGCCTTGTAATAACTCACAAATACCTATGTGTGAAACAAATAATGGTGATATTCACCATCATTTCAGAATTTTTTTAAAAAAATGTTGGAATACAATAAAATTATTATTCATTTGGCCTGAGGTGGACAGAATGGGCATATTACTAATTTTCAAGAGAGGGCATTCTTTTGATGAGCAAGTAAAAGCAACATGAAAAGATTCTACAGGAGGACAAATGGAGAAGTAATAATGATTTCAAAAAGCTTTTTGTTGTGTGGCCCAAGAAATCTTTTTCTCTGTAACATAATTGCACTAAACAAGGGCAGCATGCTTTTGTACAACTATAGTGAACTATGTGGAAAAATGCGAATTTTGAGGAACTGCAAATATCTGTCCAGACAGTCAATAGGATTCTACACTGACTCAAACAAACTTGCAGAGAGATACGTGTATCAACCTCTTTCACACATATACACACACAAAAACTCACTTTATTCATGACAAAGAATAGAAAGAAAAAGTAGCATTCACATAATTTGAGTGCCTTATTATTTTGCCTCCCCTGAAAGAAGAATAATTTCTGGAGATTGAAAATAATAAGAGGATACAGGTCTAATGGAAGACACTAGCTTAAATGCTGGTGTACCTATATTAGGAGTATCCAACTTTGGCAACTTTAACACTTGTGGACCTTAGCCAATGGTGCGTTTCATAAATTGTTGTCACCGGTTTGGTGGGTATCGCTTGGTGGGCGCACTTTGCTCAGGCGCAGAGGCATTTTGGGTCACCTCCTGCAAGCCCAAACTCTCCCTGTGACTTCAGCAGCTGCTGCGTGGCAATTGCTGTGCAAAACAGCTGCACTTCAAAAGCAGGACATAAAGGTTAATATGGGAGCCCGGACAGGTGGGCAGGCCCAACACATTGCATTGGAGAGAACCAGTTTGGTCTCCGCTGCTTATTGCCGCGACCGGCTCAGCAGACTGGGCCAAACAAGTAGAATACCACTGCTGACTTTAGCTCTCATGACTTCAACAACTATAGCTGGCAAGGGAATTCTGGGACTTGAAATCCACAAGTCTTAAAGTGACCAGGGTTGGACACTCCTGCCCTATGTCTACCTTACATTGATTCTAAATGATGAATCTGTCTTCTTTTCCTGAATTGTCAACACAGTTAAATAGTGAACTTGAGGCTGCCACACAGAATGTGGAATTCATATTTAATTTTGCCATCAGTTTTAGCAGGACAAAATTGCCTAAGATTTGAAGATGTTTTTTAACTTATAATTGGAAACTATTCTCTCATTTTTCTAGATGGAAGAAGATTCCATTTTCCAACAAGGCATTTTCCTTCAGTTTGCAAAACTTGTGAAATACATCCTTCTGAGATGCTGTCAAACATATTAACAACAGCCATACAAACATACGGTGAAGTAATCATGACATTCTTTGTTCTAATCATATGATGAAATCTGATTATATTCTGAGAAAAAGTCTCAAGCTTCCTTAGATATGAACTTTGATTCAGTAAAAAGTTAAACTAAAGCACAACAGCCTGTATTTCATATTAAGCTAAAATGTAAAGAGTGGGGAAAATCAATACAATTTGTTTTTTCTTCTTTTTTTCCCCTTGAGGCAAAATACATGCTACATTTTCTAAGGCAGGGGTCCCCAAACTTGGCAAATTTAAGACTTGTGGACTTCAGCTCCCAGAATTCTCCTGGCTGGAGAATTCTGGGAATTAAAAGTCCAAAAGTCTTAAAGTTGCCAAGTTTGGAGACTTCTGTCCTAAGGTACCATTTTCTGAAAGAAAACATATAATATATTTATTTATTTCATGTAGGCTTCCCAAACTAAGGTAGAACTTGAACTCACACTTAATTTCTAAATTTCTTAATTTCTTAACCACTAGACAAAACTGGCTATTATAATGTACCCTTCCAAAGATGTTAACTTCTTATATAAATAGTCATATTTCTAAATTTAAAGAAATTATATTATCACCCAGGAGGAAGGACACCATTAGCTTTTGGAACTGAATTTTGTATTCAGTTCCAAACAGTGAATTCTGTATTGAAAGTAAAAAACTAGTATTTATGAAGTAGTGTTCATATTTTAGAAGCAAAATGCCTTCATATGAAAAACAACACTTTTTTTAGAAAAATAACAAAGTCAGTTAAAGTTATCTTGCCCTTGTATTTGACCCTTAAAGAACAATCCATTTTTTACACCTGCCAAGGATGTAAAAACTGAATAGTGCCTCCAAATGTTCTTTGTATAATGTATGTTGCTGGAAAAAGTTGTAAAAAAAAGACTGTATATTTAGAAAAGCAATGTACAGAAATGTATTTCTGTAATAGCTGCATGCAAAAAAAAATAATCTTGGGATAAACTGTATTTAACTGACCACTAAATTAACAAGACTTTCTATGTATGAAATTAAAGAAAGAAAGGATTTAAATTAAATTACTTTCAAATTAAAGACAGGATTTCTGTGTACAAAAATCTGCAAGATTCTGGTTAGACAAACCAATTGCATGGAAAATGTATACAAAGTCTCAAACAATTTAAAGACTGTAATTTAAACTCCATACAACTTTAGATTTATTTATTTATTTTTGTTTAAGAAATATGATGTTTTGGAAAAAGTGTCAGCCAATGTTGCATTACAGGAAAGGTGCTGCATAAGGAATAAACATGTTCTAGTTTTCCTCTAGGTATGGAAGCCAACTAGGTGAGCTTGGGCCAATCCACTTTACACTTGACTTCAAGTTCTGCAAGAATGAAGTTTATAAACAAAATCCTTCCTTAAAACAGGCATAAGTAAGTCTCACTATAAAGTTCTTAAGGAGTGCAGTCTTGCAACTAAGCAGGACAGATACTGAGGAAAAACAAGTCTATAAAATAGAGTTCTGCAAAGTATTTCAAAGAGGTGTTTGGCAATGCAAATTAGTATCAATGAAGCAGGACCTCTGAAAGGCTCATGTGGCTCTTTTGAAGGATTTTTTTCCCGTACATGGCCATGCATGTAGATCTGTTTCATTTTTGCTAGCAATTTCCACTGAAAGGGTTGTCTGGATGTGCCATTCAGATCTGTTAAATTCTAGTATCAAGTTCTTATATGAAGCTTACAATCACTTCAAAGATTTGCTGTACTTCTGTGATTTTATTGGTTAAAAAAATAAGGAAGCAACCAGAGGTGGTATTCATCAGGTTCTGACCAGTTCTAGAGAGCCAGTAGTGGAAATTTTAAGTAGTTCAGAGAACTGGCAAATACCATCTCTGACTGGCCCTGCCCCATCTATTCTCTGCCTCCCAAGTCCCAGCTAATTGGCTGGGTCCCCTTTTGTTGCCCTGCACAAGAGAACGGAGCTGGAAAGCAGTTTAATGGGGTGGGGAGGGAATGGGAATTTTACACTAACCTTTTCCCTGCCACGCCCACCAAGCCACACCATGCCCATCAAGTGACGCCCACAGAACCAGTAGTAAAAAAAATTGAATGCCACCAGTGACAAGAAGTATCTTCACTCTTTGCTGGCATCATATGATAAATAACAGAAGTTAATTAAAAGCAGAGGCTGTTAGGAATATAAGTCACCTAACAGGTATTTGGGTTAGAAATATATAAACCAGGATAGACATTTTAATACTGTATCTTTAAGAAAATGCAAAACTGTAATTAGGTGTGGTTTCTCAAACAGCCATAAGATGGAGCCAGAAACCTGGGTTGTTTAGTCTTAGTCTCAGAAGAGAGTGTGAGTGTATCTCTTTTTCTTTCTGTTGGAAAGTATTGCCGTTCCTCATTTCTGCTAATTGACCGATATTACTGGATTTGATGTAAGTCTGATACTGAACTGTTTTTGACACTGGACTTTGTTACTGGATTGAAAAACTGACTGATCTTACCTGTGAATGACTTTGGATTGTGTTTGAACTTTGCTTAAATTTTCTGGAAGTAAAAACCTACATTTACTATACAGTGTATTTGTGTGCTGTGTGTGTATTATTCAAACACTTCTCTCTAATACATCTCCCTGGATGCGCTCATTCTCCTAACAGGGAATTACCTCAACAGGGACCAACCTCTTTGATATAGCAATTAATAAGACAATCATAGCATTTAATAATGGAATGATAATAGCATCATAAACTGTTCTTCTTCATTGCTCTTTCACATTGCCAAAATAAGTTCCAACTCTGCAGTTGCTGGAAAGCATCAGTTTGACACTACATAATAGTTTGGAAAATGTTAGGTCATGTTTGATTTTGCCTACATATTCAACCAAATTTAGCTAAAAATTCACAATCTGCATAATTATATCAATAAACTTGGGGTTTTTTTCCCCACAGAGCACAATGGATTTTCTAGATCACGAGAAATAAATTTTGAATCCAAACAAACAGACATCAGGTACACAGTTGTGGAAAAGACATCACTATTGTGGAAAAGTTAAAAAAAAAAAAGTCTGGTTCATTGACATTGCAGTACCAGGTGATGTATGAATTAAATAGAAACAAGAAAAAAATAACAAAATACCGCAATCTGCAAATTGAAATTGAGCATTTGAGAAGAAAGAAATCAATGGTTGTACTAATAGTAATATAAGCCCTTGAAGCCCAAACAGCTACCTAGATATATGAAGATTTTGAATTTATTAGACCTAAATATCCTGACTTTGCAAAAAATACACCTTACTTGCACTGCTTATTTACTCAGATGTTACCTTAATAGCTCTTATGTCCTTGGTTAGGATTTGATCTATTAAGTTTTCACCAGTCCCAGACTGTAAATTGAATTTTACCTCAACAACAACAAAAATAATACCATAAGAAAGACAAAGAAATCCAGATAGTGGATGTGGCAGTGCCTGGAGACAGCAGAAGATAAGAGAAAAAACTGGAAAAGGTAACAAAATACAAACCTACAAATAGAAATAGAATGACTGTGTTCTGATCAAGGCTTCCTGAGACAGTAAGAATCACACACTGTTCCCAAAACACTTTTGTTTTATTTCAACAGCTGTGAATTATATGCATTCACAGCCCGTAATGAGTCCCAAACAGTTTGTGATAGAAGTCTGCCACAGTCTTTCAGGATAAGGCTGATAAGCACCCATCTTTATCTCCCTTGAAATGTTGCCAAGGACTAAATTGCCAATTAGCTGTACAAGACCAAACAGAGCACAAAGTCAACACGGAGCTTCAGAGTTTAAATTGACCAGAATGAATAAAGTTACTTCCTGCAAAGGCTCATGTCCCTTCACTCCTCCTTTATGTCTTATGGGAGGGGCCAATATATCCAAGCCTTACTCCAAGTCATCCCTTTTGTCTTAACTATTCTTGCCTTCTGACAGCTCTGCGCAAGCGCGCACTAGGAACCAGCTCTCCCTGTTCCTCTGCCTCACTGATGTCAGATTCTGGAGGCTCCAGAGTCTACATAACTCTTAGATAGCCCTGGTCCCATCTCTGTGTTGAATGCAGATCCCTTGTATGAGCCTTCCCCAGATTCCAAAACTGGCCATGTTCCTCCCCACTGTCCGACTCTGCTGCCAGCTCTGCAGGCCGCCGGTGTATGACAACAGACTGTGGCAAAGTGTAGCACTAATAGAAATAGGTGCCTAGGGTGCAATCCCAAAATAACTGGAGCATCACTTGAATGCCACAGGCATTGACAAATTCATCATCAGTCAATTGCAGAAAGCGGCTTTACTGGGGACAGCTTTCATCCTGCGATGATATCTGTAACACCATCAAACATCCAGATCTGCCTATCCCAGCTCTTTGGTAAGGACTCAATAGCTAGACAAAAATGCAAAATCCAGTATGAACATCTAGCTGACTGTGTGATGATCCATAATAATAAATAATAATAATAAAAATAAAGCAAATTGAAATTGAGCCATTTTGGAGGAAGAAATCAGTAGTTGTACCAATAGTATTAGGAGCCCTTGGAGCAATGCCCCAAGAGCTGCCTACAAACATGGAGATTTTGAACTTATTAGACCTGACTATCTTGACTTTACAAAAAGTCATCTTACTCGGAACTGCCTATATACTCAGATGCTACCTTAACACCTCTTAGGTTCTTGGTTAGGACTTGAACTGTTAAGCTTTTACTAGTCCGAGTCTGTGAATCAAATTGAAGATTGTTGTTGTTGTTGATGATGATGATGATAAGGATGATATAATGATGTCAAATACATTAAAAAAGCTAAGTTGAAGCCTAAAAATAGAATATATTCCAAGGAGCTGAAACAAGGCACTTTCTGAGGACTTAAAACTTGAGATCTTTGGCTCTGTAAATATTAATGAGATTCTAGACAAAATCTGGCAACTCCTGCAATGGTTCCACTTATTAATTAACTAAACAATCCCTGCCTTTGGAAGACTGCCTTAATTAACTGCACTGCAATATGTGGCAACACATCCGTATCTTGCCCTGAATTATAGCTTGATATCCACATTGTTTTTCTAAGAGAGCATATAGTATTCTAAGAAAGCAGTTGCACTGGGACTAGGTTAAAAGGCATTTCCATGACAAACTGCATATTTAAAATGCAGCTATGATAGCAGTGCGAAAATAGTCCAAATTCAAATATTTTATCTGTGAAATCATCAAACCCAAAGGTTTATTCTGGCAAGCCTTGTTTTTGACAAATCTATACTGACTTCTGATAATTATGACAATGTATTTGAAGTATATTGCAAAATTGCTTTGCAATCAAATCTAAAAATATATCAAGTACTGTCAAATTATGTACTCTTTCCAAGAAAGTTCTTTTTGCTTTCTAAGTTCCTGTCTGTTTTCAGATCTTCACCAAACTTTTGGGCCTTTATTGTTCTTCATCGTTTTTTCTAAATTCCAAGAACAGCAATTGGGATTTTAGCCTTCCCTTGTTAGGAATTCTTACCCGTCTTATGTCCTTTTTTCCTCTGAGTACATTCTGCCATGGTATCTTATTTTGAATTTATTAAAATATACTTCCTTGGAATTTAACTTCCACATATAATGATACCCAACTTTAGATTCTCTTATAACTCAAGAATTCTGGGAGAGGGCCACTTTTCCCAGTGTTCTGTTACATCCACTTCTGTGACAAACTCTTCATTGTTGTTAGTGTACAGTGAAGTACAACAGATTGAATACTGAGTCATTCCACCCTCCAAAGTAGAAAAATACGAGCAAGAAAATTGAGGGTTTACTGGGAAAAAATATTGTTACTTGTGAACAAACCTTTTCACCAAGAGTGGCTGATTGGTGATTTGTCATTTTTAAAAAATCAGTATTGGGGAGACAGACAGACAGATGGTCAGAGAGAGGGAGAAGAAAGGGATAGACTGATGGATGAACAGACAGACTGGTATACATATTGAAATCACTGACAAACTGGCTACTATGGTAAATAATCAATGCTCTATATTTCTCTGGGGAATAAGATTCATTCTAATTTTTAAGCAAACAGATTACTGTATGCAAATATTTACAGAGCTGTACAAATGTTATGTTCTGTTCAAAAAGTATACTAATACTGCAGATGTACTGAACACACAACCCATGCTGCAGATCATAAGCTATCAGTCATATTTTTGAGAGCAGCAACCACATTATAAAATCAAGCATGAACTGCACAAGGAGAGAAATGTGGACTATGAATAACTATGTCATGTTCTATGTGCCTAGAAGAAAAAAAAACATATATAGGTATAGAAGTGTCTGATTAGTCAACATGTCGATACAGGCAGTCCTCAAATTATGACTAGTTGCTTAATGACCATTCAAAGTTACCACCAACTCAGAGGTGGTATTCAGCAAGTTCTGACCAGTTCTGGAGAACCAGTAGCGGAAATTTTGTGCAGTTTGGAGAACCAGTAAATACTACCTCTGACTGGCTGGCCCTGCCCCCATCTATTCTCTGCCTCCCGAGTCCCAGCTGATTGGCTGGGTCTTCTTTGTTGCCCTGCACAGGAAAATGGAGCTGGAAAGCAAGTTAGTGGGTTGGGGAGGAAATGGGATTTTACAGTATCCTTCCCCTACCATGCCCACCAAGCCACGCCCCCAGAACCAGTAGTGGAATTCTACTGTATAATACAATATTAATGCAATATCAGGGGTTTTCCATTCAGTGTATATAATGTGAAGGATGTGTGTACACTGAAGATGGTATTTAATTTCGTTATATGAGGTGCAATGACAATAAAGTAAAGTAAACTAAACTAAAAAAAAATTGAATTCCACCACTGCACCAACACCAAAAGGGGAACAAATCTAAAATGTGGACTTATGATCTGGATTCAAAGTTTTGACAGTTGGGCCCTTTCCTCAGTAATGTGATTGAACTTTGAATGCTTGACAATATGGCCACAGTTATAGTGGTTTGCAGCACCTTACATTCACATGACCACATTTAATGGTAAGTTTTGCTGAATATCAGCACTTACTTCTGGTTTTCAGCAAAACCATGCCCATAGCACACCACTGCTTTATTTAACAACTGTGGGATTATACCAAAAAAGTCATAAAATCATGTTGGTCACATGACTGATCCATTTTACACTTGTTGCAATATACAAGAATACTCAATAAGTTTCTATTGCACTCATATGTCCAGGACTTCTTGCATGTTTAACAATTTCTGGCTAAATTCAGGTGAATCCTTCATACATAATGATGATTCTTGACTCTTGAGGAATGTATATTTTCTTTTTATGTACACTGAGAGCATTTGCACCAAGACAAATTCTTGTGTGTCCAATCACACTTGGCCAATAAAGAATTCTATTCTATTCTATTCTATTCTATTCTATTCTATTCTATTCTAATGGTTCTCCAGTTCATAATGGGTGACTACATATATTTGTGTAATGGAGAGATGGAGGTGAGAGAGAGATACTTGTATCAAGCATGCTATCTGTGCGATACCAACTAGTGCTTGTGCAAGCATTTTTAAGTTTCTTAAGTATGTGGGCTCCGCTACATTCCCTGAAGATTCTTTCTGTCGAAACAAAATTAATATTTTAGAGAAGATGCCTAGTTTAAATGCCTAGTTTGCTGTATAGTAAATCACATAACTCTTGCTTATTCTGCACATGAGCATAACTCATTTATTCTCCAGAATTGCATCTCCCTTCGCTGACAGTTCCCTAGCTAAGATTATGGTGCTTTTTTCATTGGATATGACTGACAAACAGACAAGCAGACACACACACACACACACACACAGGACAGTCACTTATAACGTATGCATTTGGTGCTTTACAACCTGATTCAAAAGAGAGGAGGAGGAGGGGGAGGAAGAGGAGGATGTTACTACAAACTGGAATAATTCATACAATAAATTGTGCATAATAAATCTGAAATCTAATATTGTAAGGTAATTCTCCAATCAAATAATAATGTGTGCATAAATGTGCTCATTGGGCAAACCCATATACATTAAACAGAAGTGCTTGTACCATTTATCAAATGATTTGTGCAAAAATGTGTATGTACAAAAATATGTATGTATGCAGAGCTTCAGAAAAAAAACTAATTTAAAACTAATATAACGGAACCAGGAAACTGCAACTGACACAAGTATCTTGTGTTCTCCAGCATTGGATCATTAAGTGTCTTACCTTCTATCTATCTTGACTAGATTTAGAGTGTTGTGCACAGATACTCCTAGAACTTAATGTACAGCTGTTCAGGGTAAAGCAGCCCAGCTAGGAATGTCAGAATGGCAGTAGTAGGCACCTGGGACTTTAAGTTGATCATAAACCAGAAGCAGAGAATAGCAAAAGAGCAAGTGCTTCATTTTTGTCCCACTTAGGATGCTTGCTTGGATTATAAATTGATGAGCAACAACTAAACAGGTGTGACAATAGCAGCTACAATGTTATTGATCTAGCAGTCTAGAGTGCAATTCTCATTAGTTGTCTTTTTTTTTTCTCCTCCCTCTCGTTCATCTTCCATGTTTTGTACACAAATCCATGTTAGGGGATAGTGTTGATTTTGAAATAAAGTGTATTGCTCCAAAAAGTTAACAGCTAGAAGTGATGAGCGATCAGAAATATAGCATATAAACCAAACATAAAAGAAAAAAAAAGTCCAATACAATTTATTTGCTTACCACATATAGATGACCACCAGATCTGAAAAGAAAACTTTTTGCAAGAATAGTGTTGGAATCACCTATTTCTGTTGCTGTTAGCAACTGGGATTTAAAAACCCATGTTCATATATGTCTTTTATCAGTATTCTGTGATTGGTCAAACTGTTATGGTGCCTAGTTTGCGAACAGGTAATCTTCTATGTTACAGCCACTTAGCAAGATGCATACACCATGATTGCAGCATTCCAAATGTGTTCACAGAATTGAAAACACTTTGCAGATTTTCTTTAAATGATGTTGTGGTCCACCAGCAGCCTGCAGAGACTGCAGCAGAATCAGACAGTGGGGAAGAACATGGACAAGTCTGGAATCTGGGGAGGACTCGGACGAGAATCATATGGGAGTTATTTGCTGAGTTCAGAGCCTCCAGCATCTGACAGCAGTGAAGCAGAGGTCTGTTCCTAGTGTGCGTGTACGCAGTAGTCTGTTCTTAGTGTGNAGTGTGCGTGTGCGCAGAGCTGCTAGAAGGCAAGAGCAGTTAAGACAAAAGAGCCAACTCGGGAGTAAGGCTTGGAGGTGATTGATCCTCCCATAAGATATAAAGGAAGAGCAAAGGGACAGGAACCTTTGCAGGAAGCAACGTCATTCGTTCTGTTCCGATTAAACTTTGAAGTTCTGTGTGGACTTTGTACTTTGGTTTTTTTATACTTAATTTGTCACTTTAGTTGTTGGCAGCAATTTAAAGGAGATAAAGGTGCGTGCTTAACTCTAGAGACTCTTTGAATTGCTTTGACTAAGCGTGTGCTTAATTATGGTCTCAGAAAGCCTTGGTCAGAACAAATGCTATCTACAGCATTTTATAGCCTATATATTATTTATTTTTATTTTATTTATTTTATATATTTTGATCTGTCAATCGCTTACAAGATAATAGGTATAAGTACATCCATAGTTATGAATACATGAAATAGGTACATATAAGAAAAATAAAAGAAACAATAAGACAGGGATGGTAGGCACATTGGTGCATTTATGCATGCCTCTTACAGATCTCTTAGGAAATGGGTGAGATCAATAGAAGACAGTCTAAGGTTAAAGTTTTTGGGGTTTGGGGAAGAAACGACAGAGTCAGGTAGAGTATTCCAGACATTGACCA
>BHFT01074236.1:0-15539 GCA_004320025.1 Laticauda laticaudata | reverse complement strand
TCATTCAGAACCAGCTCCTTACCAAACCTACAGTCATCCCTATCTTCAAAAAAGGTGACCCCAGCCTGATTGAAAACTACAGATCAATCTCACTATGGTGTCAAGTGCAAAGCCATGGAATCAATCATTAACCAATTCATCACTCTCCACTTAGAGTCAAACAACCTACTCTCCAAAAAAACCAATTTGGTTTCAGGAAAAAATTGTCCCGAAATCTTCTACACTGCAAAAACAACTGGACTACTCTACTTGACCAGGGTAAAGCTATACCGCTTTAAACTTGATTGCAGAAAGTACAACTTCAGCAACAGAGTGGTCAATGCCTGGAATGCACACCTGACTCTGTTGTTACATCCTCAAACTCCCACTCCTTTAACCTCAAACTGTCCACAACTGACCTCACCCCATTCCTAAAAGGTCTATAAGGGGCGTGCATAAGTGCACCGTCGTGCCTCCCATCCCTGACCTATTCATACCAATTTCCTGTATTCTTACTCATGTTTATACTTATACCTATTATCTTGTAAGAAATTGACAAACCAAATCAAATAAATAAATAAATAAATAATAAAGATGACTAGGAACTGGAGGCTAAAGCATATAAAGAACGGTTGATGGAATTGGGTATATCTAGTTTAATGAAAATAAGGACTCAGGGTGAGATGATAGCAGTGTTCCAATATCTCAGGGATTGCCACAAAAAAGAGAGAGTCAAACTATTCTCCAAAATACCTGAGGGCAGGACAAAAAGCAATGGATGGAAAGTAATCAAGGAGAGAAGTAACTTAGAACTAAGGCAAAATTTCCTGACAAAACAATTAACCAGTGGAACATTTGCCTCCAGAAGTTGTGATTGCTCCAACACTGGAAGTTTTAAAGAAGAGAATAGAAATCCATTTGTCTTAAATGGTATAGGATTTCCTGCCTAAGCAGGGAGTTGGACCAGAAGACCTTCAATGTCCCTTCCAACTCTGTTATTCTATTCTATTTTAAAAAGCAAGGTAACAATTTTTCCTTCAGAATGTCCATGTTTAGCAGGAATTTCAGATGTCTTCACATCTGAAGATGTGTTAGCTTCCAGTATGGTGTATGTAAACTATTTTTGCTGACATTTACTGCACAGAATCAACGTGAAGTTACTATAATTATTTACTGAGTAAGACTTTTGAAAATGGACTTGAAATTACTGTTTGGATCCACCTGCGGGCCTTTACAGCCTAACTGAAGCTGAGAAGATGAAACAGCAGGGAAACCTATTCAGGCTGATCCAATTTAGATATGTTAATTTTATCTTACGTGCTTGAAAGAAACATCATGGCACAGTATAATTTGCACCTTGAATTCTAAGAAATAATATTTCTAATCTAATAAAAAACATGCTTCTATTGTTCATTATCATACTTACTAGCTTTAACCTAAACTACTGCCCGCTTGCAAACTTTATCCTTCAGACTCTATCATAAAAAATAGGTAGACCTTTTTAGAACTATAACTGATTGCTAGAGAATGAATTAAAACTAATGTATTCACATCCGTTTAACAAATACATGATCACCCATAGAAGATCACAGAATACCTGCATCCATAGCTTCTTGGAAAGCAGCTGCATGAAATCATAACAAAAAGTGGAAATACAATGCTATTGATCTCTCTCAGTGGCTTTTGATACCATCGAAACTAGTTTCTTACCAAGGTGACTATCTAGGAATGGAATAGGAAGCTCTGATTTTCCACAGTTCTTCTCCAGACCATGAAATCTTGCTCAGTCCCAAATGGTAAATTATGGAGTCGTATAGTGATGTATTTTTTTCACACTACACAAACACATTGACTGAATTCATCAAAGGAGTCTGAGCTTGGTATTATCTTTCCCACTCATGAAAATAGAGAAAGTATGGGACTTAAATAATTCTGAAAGAGCAGGTGCGGAGCTGCTTTAATGTCTCGCTGGTTTCAATTATTAGTCAAGGCCAAAATGGTCTCTGCAATCTAGTGTACATTTAGCAAGCTGCTATTTGTATGTCAGCTGCAGGCAGAAATGGCAATATTGCATGGACAGTAGCTCATGCTCTGATTAAAAGTTAAACTATTTAAATGTTTTTTACATGAATCTAAAGATGGTACAGAAGCTGAAAGTAGTACAGAAGGCAACAATGAAGTAATCTGGAACATAAATAAAATAAATCAAAAAATAAAATACAAACTGAATAGTCAAGACCTTGTTGTTGACTCCCACTATGTCAAGAACCTTGGAGTACTCATCTCTAATGATCTAAGTGCAAGAGCCCACTGTAACTAAATAGCTAAAAAGGTATTAAGAGTTGTTAACCTAATCCTGCATAGCTTTTTCTCCAGTAATATTGCACTACTAACTAGAGCAGGGGTGGGCCACAATAGCCCCTTTACAACCTGTGGACTTCAGCTCCCAGAATTCCTGTCCCAGCCATGCCCAGGAATTGTCATGATTATGCCATCTCAGGAATTCTGGAAGTTGAAGTCCACAAGTTGTAAAGGGGCCATAATTGCCCACCTCTGAACTAGAGCATACAAAACATTTGCTAGACCAATACTTGAACACAGCTCATCAGTCTGGAACATGCACCACATATCGGATATTAATACAGTCAAAAAAGTCCAGAAATATTTCACGAGAAGAGTTCTCTACTCCTCTACTCGTATCACATTTGTCTGTGAAACATGGCTCAACACATCTCTCCCTGACTCCATTTCCTCAGTAAGAGACAATCATATTTATCGATCCAATCGTGAAATCCGTAGAGGAGGAGGTGTTGCTATCTTCTATAAAAAGTCCTTACATTTAAAAAACATCCAAGTTACCCAAAAGCTTGCTCTTCCTGAGACCATTATCTGTGAACTGACCTTAAATATCACATTTCGTTCTTACTGTTACAGAGCCCCGAATGATGACCATTGAACATGTAAACAAGCCTAAATACACTACTAACATAGGGCAGCATCCTGACCCACACGCTTTTATCTTTCCTGTACTTTCATCTTACCCCATATTAACTGGAATCCTAAGACAATGACAAATGGAACCATACATAAAACCTTCTACCACATGCTAGTGTAACAAATCTGGAACGAGATAGTAACCAACAATACTAGCTTAATAACGGGCCTCGATCTCATCTTCTCCAATTAGTTGAATTCAATTTACAGATACAAATTAAAGAATTCTTTTCCAAACAGTACCACAATATGATTGACTTTGTCTCAACATACGTCCCACACAAAAATCATCACCAAACAACAAATTCGAATGATATAACTTCAAAAAAAAGGCAAACTATGATCTTATAATCAACGATTCTCTCCCTTGATTGAACAATTTCTATGTTACTGATGCAATACTGTTGAAAAGACCATTACAACATATTCTTTACTAGAAATCAAAAGATCATTCAAGACATATATGTACCAATAACAACTCCCAGACAGGAAAAAAACAGATTCCCTAACATAAGGAAGCTTCAATCCAAAAAGAGATCACTTTAGTAAAAAACAAATCTGTTCACGTACCAACTTCCAAGAAGCCAATACAAAAATTCATATGCCACCAGAATAAAAACTGAATGCATCAATTATCACACTAAACAAAAGAAAACCTTCTACAACAAATTCCCCGTGTTCTACAATTTTGTAAACAACAAATTAAAAGAGACTCAGGTCCACCCACCTCTGAAGCCTGAATGTAAAATTGCTAAGATAACACTATAAAGCAAACCTCTTTAACACATTTTTTTGCGCCAGTATTTGTAAACAGCAATGGTCAGCCAGTACTTCTTTGTCGAACACAGACAAGCTACAATGATCTAATACATATTGATGTTACAGAGAGACATTGTGAAAAAGCACTGAGCAGTCTAAAACCATCCTTATCTATTGGACGGAATGAAGTAGTGTCTACTTCTTTAAAAAGCCATCCACTGCACATAGCAGAAAACTCTAACATAAAATCTTTGAATAAATCTTTCAGGCCAGCTCTGCCAAAACTATGGTCACAAAAGCCGATTGCGTCATCCCCCATCTCTCAAAAAGGGAGACCCCAGCCTAGTTGAAAATTTACAACGAGATCTCTTATGCTGCATACCTGAAAAGTCATGGAATCCAATTATTAAGTCAATCCATTATCCTCCACTAGAGAGCAAAACAATCTACTCTCTAATAAACAATTTGGGTGTCAGAAAAAGAACATAATCCTAGATCTGCAACTCTTACACGCAAAAACATATGGACTACACAGTAAATCAGGGCTCAAAAGCAATGAGACGCAATCTACATAGACTTTGTAAGCCTTGAGTCATGGTACATGACAAACTACTCCTAAAACAAAATCTTATTGTATCTCTGGATACCGCATAACCGGGATCGGAAGGATTCCTGTCAAATTAGACAACAAATGGACAAAATTGGGAAGCGTCCTATCAAATCTTACCTGTCAACAGTGGTGCCCCCCAAGGCAGTGTTTAGACCAATTCTACATTCATACAGTTGATCATGATAAGAACAACCGTCTCTTCGCTGATGATGTCAACGCTATTTAACCAACCACAGACAATACTACTACCCTCACAAAAAAAGACCTTGATTAATATTATCAGACATGTCAACAAATGCAACTTCAAATTCTCAACAAATAAATGCTCTGTCTTCATACTGGCAAAAAAAAAACCCAGAAATAAAATTCAAGCTAAATAATTCAAACCTGTTGAGGATCGTAACTTTGTCAGACCTTGAGTATCATCTCTAAGCTTCTAAGCTGCTAGCCCGTAACTACATAGCAAAAGCATTAAGATTGTTAACCTAAATCCTTGCTAGCTCTGATCTTATATATCACAACTACTAAACCTGAGCATACAAAACTTTTTGCTAGACATATACTTGAATACAGCTCATCTGTCTGGCAACCCATATCAGTATCTTGATATTAACACAAATAAAAGTCCAGAACATTCACAAGAAGAGTTTCCCAATCCTCTATCATTGCAGAATACCTTATCCACCAGACTTCAAATTTAAATAGACAACCTAAACTACGCCACCTTCGTCCGATCTAAAATATAGAACATGAAAATATCTACTGCACTTTTCTTACCTGTCATGACAGTACTTTCATGTTTCAACCACAACAGAAAGAGCACACAATAGATACAAACATCAAGGTTAAATCACACCAAAACTTTTAATTTGCAGGGAAATTATGAGGGGGGGGGGGGGGGGGGGGGGGGTCTTCAAGCTATAATGTAAGTCTGGTATACTCTTCTGACTCTGATGGTTTCTTCCCAAAACCACCAAAAAACTTTAAACTTAGACTATTTACTGTTGACCTCCACCCCTTTCTTAAAGATCTGTAGGGGATGCATAAGCTGCATCCAATGGGACATTACCGTTCCTGTCCTAAATTTTCGTTTATTGTATCCTTTATGTATTCATAACCCATTGTATACTGTATAACCTGGTTATCTAAATACTTGCTTACAAAGTAGAAATGAAAAAAAAATATTTTTAGGAGCCGATGAAATGAATTCTACTGTATTTTACTAATCAGACAAAAGATCTGGGTGTAATGATACTTAAGGTCTACATAGTTGCAGAGAGATGTCAGTATGTGAGAAGCATCCTCCCATATGTACTGGGTCGTGCGCATAGTTAGGATCTCCGCTCAGGCAGGCCACAGAGTTAAGGAGGAGTTGTGTGTGGGAGTGTAGAAGGGAAATTTGCTGTTGTTGTACTGCATCCTCTGCTTTGAACATTTCCTTTCTGGGAGTGCATTTTTTTCAGTTGTAAAGATCTGTTGTTTTACCCTCTGGCATTCAAAACTTAGCCACACCTGGCATATCCAACTGATAACTGCCTAAAAATCGTGCTGGTTGCCATTATGTATTTTGGTTAGTAGTGTTTGATTCATATGTTCTTAATGTTTATGTTTATGAAAGTTGAAAAACTTTCAATGTGTTCAACGTTAAATTAACTACCGTGGTATAATGATTCCCTTGTAAGATTCAGAGAGGTTATATATAAAATATTTTCAAACTATTACCATTGCTGTCATATTTAATTCAATATAATACATGTATTATTTTTCACAACTTTAAATTCAATCATAAAATGCTGTTATCATCTTTAAATTCCTGCTTGCATGCACAGGTTATCTGCAGAGTACCTTTCTCTGAGAGTATCGTGCTCATTCACCAATTAAGTAAGGTGTGCCCTTTCAGTCCCTTCCCCATTCGACTCCAAAGGATTGAAGTGTGCTTTTCCAGAGCAGGTTCTGTCCCTAAGATCCAGCAGTTTTTCTAAGCCTTCTGAAAGGTCCTTTAACCCATGTCACACAGCACCAACGCAATTGAAAAAGAGATGTAAAACGGAGAGAAACACTGCCCATCGCATTGGTACCCGATTCCACATTCTTGTACTCACTGCCTCCGTTTTTACAATCCTCTCTATCCGTCAGCATCCATCGACTGAGGTTTATCCGGCCTCAAAAGTTTAGAACAGCTCAAAACTTTTTGAGAGTCAGAAAAATGTCGTCCAAACGCATCCTGTTCTGCAATCCGCACACGCAACGGAAACATCTTCTACATCACAATCGTCATCAATTACGCGTCCGCTATATCTTGCTAGATCCTCTGGCGCATGGCCGCGCAAACTCAAATCCGCTCCAGGGGAAAAACGGAACACAGTGAGGAGAAGCGAAACGGACGTGGAGATGACGCGTATGTTAGCACAGAACGGAGAAAGGATGAAAGCGGGTTGCAGACCGACATACAAAGCATTTAAAACAGAAAAAACGTTCGCAGACGGGACCTATCTCGGATATTGAAGGATTGTCTAGAAGCCTAAGAAATGCCAAAAGGAAACATAGTAGAGTGGAAAACCTATATTGCCGTATAAAAAAGGGGGAGCCAACTCCACCTGGATCTCACTTTTCACGTCCACAGCCTTGCTGTGCCGACGCTACTGCAAGTTCTTTCATCGCTTCTTGCTTTCACACAGCTTCACATCTAGATGTGCACACCAATGGACCGTAACACACCTCCGTTTTGGTACCCACTCATCGTCTGAACCAGTGCAAGCATCTAAGGCCCTTTATCAACTGTTCTACGGGAGGTAAAGGGAGGCCGCCAAGAGAGTAGTCTGTCTGAAGATGGATCGGGAGAAAAGCAGAGGTACGGACGTACAAACAAGCTGGAGTGGTGTGCTGGCAGCAACGAAGACTACGTCGGGCATACAGAACTCATGAGGATCGCCTCCAGCCATGTTTGATGAAATTGTGGAGCGAGCTTTAGAAGACCCACGTTGCACCCAAGCGGAAAAACCCAACTTCCGGCCCCCTGACCCTGCCTCAGGTGACATGACTCTGGCCAACCCTGGCCTCCCCACGACAGGACAGCCACCTACAGGAGCAGCATATGGCTGAGGGTGCTACAACAGGCTATCAATAAGCATTTGGTCAGACGATAGATGTTGTGCAACTGCCAACATACGAAGATACCTGGAAGGGAGCTCCCCAGTAGCTCCTCCACTGAAGAAGCCTGAAGAAGTTGCACAGACAGCTGGTACAGAAGTGAACTTCCCACACCGTCTGGAAGCCATAGATGGCAAGCACGTGGCCTGCAGAAGCTCCAGCCAAGTTGGGTCCACTTATTTCAATACAAGGCTTCCTTTCAGCATCATCCTCTTCGCCAGATGTCGATGTGACTACAAGTTCATTGGACATCGATGCTTCAGCGGCAATGGCTCATGATTCAGATGCCCAGGTATACAACGCCAGTCACCCTCAAGGAGGGTCTGGAACGCAACCTCATCATGGGCTTTCCCAAAATCCAACCCTGCCCAACGACACCTGTCAGAGATGTGCCCTACTCATATCCAGTGGGGGATGACGCCTTCTCCCTCACAAACCTAACCTCATGAAGCCTACACCTCCACGACATCGATCACCCGTGAATGAGAAGTCTTCAATACAGGCTTCCAGGCAAGGCGGATGGTGTGAGAACGCCTTGGCATCCTGGCCCACAGGTTTCCAAGGTGCTTCTCACCATTTCATGCAGTCTATTCGCCCACAGATTCGTGAGGAGGTTCGTGGAAGCTTCCTGCATCCTGCCACACTCTCATTCGGCCACCACTACCCAGTGTTGCAGAACAGGCTCGAGCTGGACCGCCAACAAGGCAATGGGGACTGGAGCCTGGGGAATGAGGCAAGGTACAACCTGATAGACCACATAAGGATGTGGAAGGCCCAACAAGAGCTTCAATGTGAAGGGAAACAGCGCGGCAACCCTGATCCTGAGACACCTGGCAACTCCCAGCTGGAGCAGTGGTAGTGGCACAAAGATATTAGATATTAATTGGATGTTCCTTCAGCCTGTCTATCACAACTGATTGAGATTGGCCATGTATGGTTGGTGGCCATACAATGAACAGGCATTCAAGAAAGAGTTGTGTTTATATTGACATGTTGGATAGAAATTAATTATTTTTGATAATAAAAGGGCCATTAGGTTGTGGCACATGGGGAGGGTGGACACCATACCTGGAGGTTTATCTATCCACAGCTATTACCACACCAAAGGTAATCCCTGCTCATCCCACGAGCATTACCATCCCAAAGGTATCCCTGCCATTCCCACAGCGAATTAGCCCCATCCAAAGGTATCTGGCTGCCGCATACACAGCTAGTATCCATCCCAAAGGTATCCCTGCCCATCCCGCAGCGATCCTTACCCCATCCACAGAGCATGCAAAAGGCTTAAACCATTTCTAAAATTTTCCACCAAGACTTTATTTAATAAAATAAATGAAGCAAAGTAGTGTAAAGCAAAGATAATGCTTTACTTAATAACAAGCTGTTAAAAAAAAATACCCAGTCAAGTGTCCCAGAAGCAGAAAGATTAAAGTCAACAGGTAATGCCACCCAGTCATTCCTGCACTCTTCTTGGATCACTGGGAGCCTGCCCAGTCTCAGGGGTGAAGGTCCACGTGACTGTGGAGGTGGCTGCGCTCGGAGTGCTGGTCTAAGCACCACTGGGGTGCCTGGCCCTGAGGGACAACAGGGGGGGGATGATGTGTTCAGAAGCTCTCAGACAGCTGGCTGCAGCCCCGGATTTAGAGCCCTTCCTCCCAGTGACATGGGGTGTCAGCCCAATAGCCGATGACAGAGGTACTGAGGCCGGGCTTTAGCCTGTCGGGTGGAGGAAGGAGACAGTGTAGTGGGCTGTCTGGTCTGCAGCTGGGTGAAGGATTCGTTTCGGCGGTTGGGCATCGGTGGCACGGGCATCAGTGGCACCGGGGGGTGGCGGTCTGGATGTACTTGTGCCATGCAGAGGAGGGACTGCCGTTGCTGCTGACCTCCTGGTAGCCATTTTAGCCCTTGTAGGCGTAGGGCCTGTGAAAGCTGGAAGCGGGCAGTGACATCACTGGGGTGGAGGAGCAGCACTGGACTGGGTGGGAGCAGTTCAGCTGGTGGTCTTAGGTTGTGAAGGAAGATCTGGTGATCCTGTCCCTTCACCACCTGGTAGTGGGTTCCGCGCGATATTCATAGGGTCTGTTGACATAGGTGAGGAAAGGGCTTTGCAGTTGGGAGGGGCCTCGGTGGTTACTTTGCTAGGAGAGAGGAAGATTACGCTGCTCCTGATGTGTCTCTTAGTCTCGCAGACAGACAGTGTGAGCTTTGCCTCTCCGGTTTGCCTCTCTGCCTTTTCTGTGGAAGGTGGAGCTGGGGTTGGATAGCGGTTGGGCTGTGTGGAAGCCCGTTCCTTTCTCCCAGCTGCATCAGGGTGGTCCTCGCACGCGCTCCGCCAACAGGCTAGTGCAGCTGCGGCGTGGTCCTGGCCATCTGGCAACGCTCCCAAACTGCCTGACCTCAGGAGCTGACTCTTCTGCCAGTAAGAGGGACTGGCTCTCCAGCAGGCCTGCCTGAGAGAAGGATGGGTGTGAGAGGGGCCGTGCCTCCCTCGGTGGGCGGATCTCACCACTCCAGGAAGCTGCACCTGGCCATCACGTAGGGTCTTCTCTGTCTGTCAGCGTATGACGTGGCCTGGCGCAGATTTCCTTGAGTGCAGCTTCCCAATACCAGGTGTGCAAAGTGCTCCACCAGCCGAGGTCCTTCCGCTTTGGCAGCGCCATATAGGCCCTCATATAGAGGGGCTTTGAGGTGTAGAGGCTCGCTCCTCCAGCAACTACCTTCCAGCACGCAACGAGCAACAACAGAGCTGCAAAAGCGGAACGCAGGCAGGACCACCACCAGCTGCAGCAGTCCAGCAGTCTCAGCAGGCACGCAGGAGGACCAGCAGGACCGGCAGCACGGAAGCAGGACCAGGATCACCAGCAGACCCCCAGGAAGCAGCGCCATCAAAAGTAAGCACCAGCGGTACCCATCAGGACCAGGAGCAGTGCCACAGAGTAAGCAGCCAGCAGAAGCCACCAGCACCAGAGAGCAGCGCCACAAGAGTAAGCACAGCAGAATCACCAGCACAAGGACAAACTGCCAGGTCAGAGTTAACACCAGCAGAAAAGCACCAGCGACCAGGAGCAGTGCCAGCAGATAAGCAACCACAAGAACACCACCACCCAGAAGCACATCAGCAGAAGCACCACGCACCAGAAGCAGCATTCAGCAGAGTAAGCACACCTCCCAGAAGCAGCATCAGCAAAGCGCCACAGACCCAACCAGAGATCGAGGCCGGCAGGCAGAAGCCCCACAGAAGCAGAGTCAGGCCAGGGGTGGGATGGTGCGCCCGTGTCCCTCCTTGCCAGGCCTGGAGCAGATGGCAGAGCTTCCGTTTCCTTCGCCATGGTTGTTGGGGTGCTGGCTGGCTGACTTGGCTGGCCTGGCTGGCTGAGCTGGCTAGAGAGCTGTGTCTGGAAGCAGGTATTTCCCTCTGAGATGGGTGACCATGCTTGGAGCTGCTTTTCCCTTTATAGTCCGCGGGCTGATGCAATGCTGCCTGCCCCGCATGCGCAGTGAACCACTAGCTTCCGCTAGGCTTTGCTCTGCAGTCCGCTCAGCTCTGCTCGCCATCTTGCTGATGCATCCGCTTCATCCACTCGGTCGTCTCTCTGCATCCGCTGGCTTTCCTTCCGCGTCCCGCTATTGCATAGACGCTCACCCCGGAATCCTTGTGGATGTGGCCATCTGCTCCCATCCCACTGCCCGTCCGCTAGGCGTCCGTGGTAGCACCACCTTCCATCTGCCCGTACGTCCTCCCCCGTGCCGTTCCTTTCCGTGTTGTCCGCTCTGCGTTATCGCAAATTTTGCCCCTTTTGATGAGCGTTTGAGAGCGGATAACAACAGATGGAACATTTTTCTCGTCCGTTGTGTCCTTTTTACAAACGTTTTGCATCCGTTGGCCAGTGTGACAGGGCCTTTAAAAGCTGGCTGTTTTCCAAGCACTGAGTGAGGCTAGAGGTCAGTACTTGTTGTTTTGCTGGGGAGTATTACTCTGAAGTATTTGGGTAGGATTTTTTTGTGGGGAAACAAATGTTGGGGTTTTTTATTGCTCCTTAAATGCTTTTATTGCTGTGAGTTTCCCAGAATTATAGAACACAAAACTATACATATTTCCTAACTGAATAAATAAACATTCCAAAGATGGTAGTAGAATATAATAAGGCTAGAGCGTATGCTTTACATGATAAAAGCTGTAAATTCAATCTCTAAGTCGGCCTAGAAAAATGTCCATCTAAAAATATACTACCAGTAGCTTTTAACAAACAAACAGAAAGTAGGTAGATCAATCCTCTCCATCAGTATGATAGCTATTAGCCAGGGATTTCATTCCATCTCCTTTTATCATCATCACAGGTCTAAAATAAAACCAAAACAACAGAGCTGGCTTAAGATCAATCTCTAAGCTTTATTTGCAGTCATCTGGGCACCAATCTTTGAAGGGAAAGTTAAGTCTGCTTCCAATTCCTAACTGAAAATACTGAACATGAAACTAAACATGTGACAAAATGAAGAAATGTGAGAATAACCTAAAACATAATTCTATTTTCATGATTTCCAAAGTATACATATGTTTACTTGTGCCAGGACGTATGCCACAAGCATTCTGTTTTACCACACTGTAATTACTTCAAATAAATACTTGATCACTAATAAAATACATATTCTGCCTTCCTATATTAACAATATATTATATTTTACACTCAAGAAAACTCACAGATATTTAAGAAAATATATTTTAAAAAATAATTGTAGCAAATTAAAACTATTTCATTATTAATAGATATTACAATATGTTATGAGCCACAGTGGCATAGTGGTTAGAATGCAGTATTGCAGGCTGCTTCTGCTGACTAACTGCAATTTGGCAGTTCACATCTCATGAGGCTCAAGATTGACTCAGCCTTCCATTCTTCCGAGGTGAGTAAAAAAATTGTTGGGGGCAATATGTTGACTCTGTAAACAGCTTAGAGCTAAAGTGTAAAGTGGTGTATAAGTCTAAGTGCTAGTGCTAGTGCTAGTGCTATTATTCAATATGTAGTTTTAGTAGCAGAGGATATATGAAACTGAGTGAACTGGAGTTTCTAAACTTGAACATGGTGAGATAACATCAAGAATTTAGTAAATAAATGACCTGTTAAAGTCCTGTCCCAAAAAAATTCTATCAAGTTGAGTTAAATATTCTTAGATACATGAAAATTATATGGCAGACCATTAGCAGTAGGTCACATAGATGCAAAATTATGTTGATGAATATAATGAGCAATCTCTTAATAATGGCAATTGTATCTGTATGTATTCTTATTCTCCTCATTCCCCTTACTTCCAAAGGCCATATGCAAACTCAAAGGAAAATATAACTTAGCACAATCTATTCAGTTATTAAAATTCAATAGAAAATAACTGTCTGAGGTATTGGATATGATATTAACTTTTTTTTCTTACTTTTTATTTATTTGAAAGACAGCCATATTGATGTAAAGCAAGCTAGAAACCAGGATACCATAAGACCTGCCTTACATACAAAGCCAATAAGTAACTTCAGGCCAAACATTCTTTCTCAGCCCTAGGAAGGAAATAATGGCAAGCCACTTCTGAAATCTCACCAAGAAAATTGCAGAGACTAATTCAGTGTCAACATTGATTCAAAGGAACATCCCCTCCCCTCAAAAAAAACTTCAAAAAATACAAGAAAATGTATGGGTTTTGAAGACTAAGATACTAAGATGTTTTCAGGTCCATTAGGAAAAATTACTTGTTAGTCTAAAATAGGGGTGTCCAACCTTTAAATCATATTGGGAACAACAGTGCAAAAAGTGATCCAGAAATGCTAACAATTTAATTAGTTGTACTTGCCTTTATTATTTTTACAAATAAAAGAACAAAAATATCCAGCACATCTTCCTCTTCCTATTTTCTTCACAATGACAACTCTGTGAAGTAAGTAGAACCGAGAAAGCCCAAGCTGGCTTTCATGGCTAAGATGAAACTAGAACTCATAGGGTCCAGTTTTCTCACATGCTGCAACAACATTGCAAGCTATTATTATCGATTAGGATTGCCAGTCATTAATATTAATATTATTGTTAGCACCTTATAAGCACAAAAATAAAGGCTTTGCACTTTCATTACTAAGGAAGGAAAGGTGTCCATAGATTTCTACTCATTCAAACCCAAAAGCTAACTAAAAATTTCACATGTTATATAGAAAACAGATTCCATGGAAAAAGATTATCTATCTGGTTGCTAAGAACACTGACCTGGTAGCACAGAAAGTAGGAATCACAAAAAATAAATTTATTTTGGTACCGTCATCCTTTATGAGATCCTATCAAAAAGATTTCAGTTCTACGTAGACATATTTTAAGAACATAGATATATTTTAACTGACTCTAATGGATAATTTGTATTTATATCATTTTCATTACAAAATAAAGAAATTTACATTTCCACAAAGTGAGCTACAGTTTTGGAAAATTAAAATTAAATTATGGATGTCTTGATTTATATCTAGCTAAGCTTTTAATATTTATAATCTTAAATAAAACATAGTGCTTATTCTTTCCAAGAATTATACTTAGATAACCATATAAGACTACGGACTAATGCCAGGCAAGGTCAAGGTGGATATGCAGGCAGATAGTTTATATTACTACAAATCAAATTAAAATGGCTTTCAACATACATATATAAGGAGAGAGACTGGGAGGGAGAAAGAGAGAGACATATTTAAATATAACATGTAAATTAATAAAAAACAATATTGCCAGTTACATTCAGATAAAGTATTCATCAATTGTATTACAAATTGTCACATTATTTAACCCAAGAACCCCTGAGTGAATATCTATATAGAAACAAATAATATCATAATTTTAAAAATTAAATGCTTTTAATTTTTGAAACATAGAAGTTGCTTTCCAAGAGTTGCCTGTTAAAATATTATGATTCTTTGAAATCTTGTTCTAATGCAGCAAAACCATTGTGCTAGAAATTGCCATTCAGATCTTGATCAGCTTATCCATTCAGTTATAGAAGAGGAACTTCTTGTCTTATAAACATTTGCGGATATCCATGGCTTTCATGATTAACAGTCCATAAAGAGATTTTAAGCAAAGCTATCAGTTTAATCTACAAGGCTTCCTATCCAGAATCTCAGAAAGAATCAGATGGTTTTGGTAGTCAGACAAAATGATACAGCTAAATTGTCTGAACTAATATAGTAATTTAAAAACAAAACAAAACCCAGAGAATTAAAGCCCCATTTACTCCATATGTGACACATCATAGGGAGAAAAAAAGAAAAGAGATTTCATGTGGAATCATATATGAAATAACATGCTGTTTGCAAACTCCAATAAGTCATTTGCAGAGCACAATAGCAAGGGTGCATTTTGGGATCTTCATTGTCTTCATAATAAATCATTGTGAAAATCTGGTTTTCCAATAGCTACAGACAAGAAATTGCTTTAAATTTAAGCAATATCTCTCTGCTGCTCCAAATGCATCAACATTTGCTAATCTACTATATTAGATCTATGGAATACCAACCGAGCTTTGATATCACCTCTTAGGTTTATTAAGGCTTTAGTTAGAAGAAAGAAAATGCATACTGTGAACAGCATGTGATCATAGTGCACATTTTCTTTACTCCCAACTAAAGCTATCATGTACTTAAGAGGTGACAGGAAGATCTAATTCAAACTGAGCTTTTCGTTCTTGGATGCACATTTAAGTGAGCACTGCACCAGAAGGAATCAGGGGAACACAGGAACTTAAGACAAATTGTATAAATCACCACCAGTGAACCAATAATTGTTTATTCTATTTCTAGCATACCTTTTTAGAATGGACTGAGTACCTTGTATGTAGACATCATTCCCCCACCTGATGCCTAAAATATTTGAAGGACAAATTCACACATGAATACAGATAACCCATTATGACCAATTGCTTAGCAAGTGTTCAAAGTTATGATTTCACCCCATCCCCAAGGTACTTATGATCAGTTCCAAAGTTCAGATAGCCAGGTTTCCCCACAATACACACACAGAGAGAGAAAGGG
>BHFT01074234.1:0-12797 GCA_004320025.1 Laticauda laticaudata | reverse complement strand
GAACCAATCCACTTCTTACTTATCTGGACCAATCAGAACAGTAGTCTAGGATTCAACCATTTGCATATAGAACACAATGGAACAGCCTCCCCTCAGAGGTTGTGAGAGCTTCATAACTGGAGGCTTTCAAGAAGAGACTGGACTGCCATCTGTCAGAAATGGTGTAGAGTGTCCTGCTTAGGCGGCGGGTGTGTGTGTGTGTGTTGGACTAGATTACCTACAAGGTCCCTTCCAGCTCTGTTAATCTGTTAAACTATCTAAACTATTTAAAAAAGGAGCTTGCAATTAATGATTCACTTTAGGCACATTAGTGGCTAAAGTGAACACTAATTAATAGTTTAAAGGACATTGGGCAATAAAAGTAATATAATAATAATACTTTATTTGCAGTCACAGACCAAAGCACAAGTACAACAAAAGAAGAACATGGGAAAATTAATCATGAACAATTGGTCACCAAAAACTTGACTAAGGGGAATTTCAGTGTTCTCCTCTGATGATTACAGCTCTTAAAAAAAAAAAAAATTGGAAACCAAAGAAGTGATTTTATGAGGAGCCATCCCCTAGACAGTATAAGAACAAATTACCAACATTGGGTCTAGAAGGGTCTGTTTCAAGGAGAGACAGTAACTTAGATCTGCCTGCGTTATACATAGGGCAATATAAAAGGACATGCTCCACAGTTTCAACCTCAGCTCTGTCACAGGGGCATAGCTGCTCGTTAATCGGGAGCCTCTTAAATCGCCCATCCAGCAGTGCTGAGGGCAGAACATTCAAGCGAACTAGGGAGAAAGCTCTTCTATACTTGGGAATGGTTAGAGTGTAAAAATAGGAAGCCATCCTCAGTCTGTAATTATTAAATTGGCTGAAGATCAGAGGGGAGCAAGTTTTGTTAGCTCTGGCTCATAGATATTGCAAGTCAATGTCCACAAGCTGTTGGACTACCCTAAATTGGGCATCCTTAAGGCCATAATCTCCCAGGGCATCCCCCGTAAAACCTAGTCAGTATAATTTCTTCATTAGCTCCCTCTCTCAACGAGAAATATGAGAGTCAGCAAATGCCAGGGAAAGGTAGCTACCAGGAACTGCCAGAAAGAGCACCAGAAATCACCAGGGCAATAGAAGTAAACATTTTAATGCTAAAGTGCCAAACGTACCTCTGGGCGCACAGTGAGGGCAGCGTTGAATGCATCTATTGCTCTGTTAAATTCCCCATTCAGATGGAAGAGCACTCCAAGCCCTGTCTGCAAGTCTGGGTCAACCAATTCACCATTATGATGAGCTCCTTCAAGAAATAATTCCTTCACTTCTTCCAGCAGGGAACTAGAAATAATACAGTGTGGAGACAAATGTAGACTAATATAAGAGCAATGAAACTATCACCAGGGACTCAGAACAGATGGCAGAATTTATTTGCTCCCATGTCCTTTTAAAATAGAAAACATGTTTTAAGTGCAGGTTGAGTTGGGTGATATTTCAGTGTTCCACATTTTGCTTCTAAATTGGTTTTATCTGGGATTATTGTTACCTTTCATCAGCTGTCTTTGACATCCTCCTGGGCAACGCTGGAGAACCTTTCTTGCTTCGGAAGAGGAATCTGTACTTGGGATTCTGTTTGATCCAGCTTCTTAAGACTTCACAAGCCTCCTGCTGGTGGCCAGTGTTTGTGAAGCTCACGGCTAAGGCCATGAGGGCTTTCAAGTTGTTTGGCTGAAGCTCTAAGCACCTGAGCAGAGGCAAAAGGACACTTGATTAAGCAGAGTGTTCTCAGTGAGCTGAAAGCATGGGCTTACTATCACCAAGGCCTCTTGCTCCAGAGGAACCCATAACTGATATCCCAGCTGAACCTGGATGGACCATGGCCATAGATGGCCTCTACTGATCAAGGAATAATTGTGAGTCAAAACATCAAAGTTAGGGTTCTGCTTTTTCAGGAAATCAGTTTATTGTGTACCATTGGGACAAGGTTGATTCCTAGTAGTCATATAGATAGACCTTCTCTAGGGTGATCTTAAACCTGGCCTTTCAGGTCTTCCAATGGTGTATTCCTCACTGAACAAGAGCATCCACCTTGCTGCTGCTTATGCTCTTTTTATTTTTCCTTCCACCTATTCCAGCACTGTGGATTTCTCAGGGGATTGTGCAGGGGTGAGCTGCTACAGGTTCGCCTGGGTTCGGGAGAACCTGTAGCTAATGTTATGGCTGGTTCAGAGAACCACCAAATCTCTCCCCTGGCTGGCCCCTCCCACCCCACTCCACCCCTGTTCTGACCAAGGCTTCCTGAGACTGTAATTGAACACACACTTAGTCCAAACAACTCTCTTTTTATTTCAATGCTGGGAATTATGTTCATTCCCAGTCCATAATGAGTCCCAAACAGTCTCTTGAGATAAGCACTCACCTTTATTTCCTTTGAATTGCTGCCAACAACTAAAGTGCCAAATTAAATGTAAAGAGCCAAATGGAGTACAAAGTCCACACAGAGCTTCAAGGTTTAATAGTGCGAACAACATTGCTTCCTGTCCCTTTGCTCCACCTTTATATCTTATGGGAGGGGCAATTACCTCCAAGCCTTACTCCTGAGTTGCCCCTTTTGTCTTAACTATTCTTGTCTTTTGGCAGCTCTGTGCACACATGCATTGGGAACAGGCTCCCCTTGTTCCTCTGCCTCACTGCTGTCAGATTCTGGAGGCTCTGGAGTCAGCAGATAACTCCCAGATGGTCCTGGCCCCATCTCTGTATTGGACGCAGGACCATCATCTGAGTCCTCTCCAGACTGGCCCATGTTTTCCCCACTATCTGACTCTGCTGCCGTCTCCGCAGGCTGCTGGCGGACCACAACAACCCTGCCTCTCCCAGGAGTCCTCACGTGGCCCGTTTTGGATGCAAGGTAAATGCAGGGCCCACATGGAGGCTTGGGGAGGGCAAAAAACCGGTCTGCCATATGCTCCAGAAGGTTGGAAATGAGCCAGTTTCCAGCCTCCAGAGCATGGGGAGGCCGTTTTCTCCCTCTCAGAGGCTCAAGGAAAGTCTCTGGAGCCTGAGGAAGGCAAAAACATCCCCCGCCCAGCCGTGCTGCAGGGTGCCGACTATGCCACACCCACCATGGCCATACCCACCCAGCAACCAGGCAGAGAAGTGGTTGCTGAAATTTTTGAAGCCCACCCCTGGGGTTGTGCCATCCTTTTAAATCAGTAGGGATTTAAATCAGGAATTCATAGCATATGAATTCCTTGCTTAGGATATATCGCACCTCCATCCTGCTGTGATTCAATGATGAATTTTCTCTCTCCCCCACCAGGAAATACAAAAGGACCTCTAGAAGATGAAAAGAGTGTCTTCAGCATCCCAATATCTGACCCTGAACAATTAGATAACCTCTCCTAGCAGTTTCTTGCAGTTGTTAAGATGTGAGTGGAGCAGAAATAGTACCAAGCAGTTTGGCATCTCAAATAGGAGCAGTTTGATTGATGCCCATATCATCAATTGAAGTCATTTTTCAAGTCAAGTCATTCCATTGGTTAATTGTTCTAACGGTCAGGGAATTTCTCCTCAGTTCCAGGTTGCTTCTCTCCTTGGTTAGTTTCCACCCATTGCTTCTTGTCCTGCCTTCAGGTGCTTTGAAGAATAGTTTGACTCCCTCTTCTTTGTGGCAGGCCCAGAGATATTGGGACACCTCTATCATGTCACACCCTAACCCTTCTTTTCATTAAACTAGACATACCCAATTCCAGTGACTGGTCTTTATATGTTTTAGCCTCCAGTCCCCTAAATATATGTCCGTGATTTACGGAAACTCTCTCTTTCCCTCTGAAAGCAATAAGGCAATCATCTGGATACCAATTGGGCACATAAACCCAACAGCCATTAGTGTCACTTACCGTTGGAGGGCAACTATGGCTCCCTGTTCATTTTCATTTTCTGCTTGGGTTATTCCAAGAAACTGCCAGGCCTGCAAAATGGAACATTTGAGCATTATACCATGCTAGGTATCAGCATAATAAACTCTGGGAAATTATTTTGTTATGAATGTCATGTAGGTCTTTATTTTAAAAAGCAAGGCTGCAAAAAAAAAAGTCTGCTTTAGTCTGTCAAGATTGATGTCAGGCTCAAAAATCAAGAAAGACACACTTTTATGTTCTTTATTGTTCCTGACCTACAGACAGAAATCTTACTAAACTAAAGCAGACTACTTGCACCATTAAATATATACACTGGACACTCTTAGGGAGTAGCCTCCTTCACTCTCTTTCTCCCACACAAACTACCTAAACTCCTCTGACATGCAGCCCCTCCTTCCTGGGAATCCAGACTATATTCCACCACATTATCCCCTCCATTCTAAATCCTGAATGTCGACTTCAGAACCAATCAGGAAGATGCCAGTTCCAATGGACACAAGGAGATGGTGCTCAAGGGAATATAAAACAGTGTTATCACATTCAAATTATATATAAGTGAGAAAGCACCAAGGCTATGAAATATATTTGGGCTTTTTCTCCAAAATGGAGAAAGCCGAAAAGTGAGGAATGTTTGAATATTCTGATATAAATAGCTCCCTTTCAAGGTTGTTCCCATTGATTAAGTTGACAACATGTCTATGGGTAGTATAGGGGATGACAAGAAAAGTTGTTTCAAAGAACAATCAAGGAATCAAATAATACTCCAATTAAGGCATGAATAAAAGACAAAACCACACCTCCATCAAAAGTGGAGGGGCAAGCTAATGGATATCAACAGAGAGCAAACCAATGGTGGTATGCTACCAGTTCGGACCGGTTTGCCTGAACCAGTGCTAAAAAAAGCCTCCAACGATCAGCTGAGTGGAGGAAAAATGTCAGTCAGCTGAGAGGAGAAAGAAGAGAAAAGTGCAGGATCGGCCTTCCCACCCGCCACTCTTATTTATCCTCTCAGCTGATTGGCGTTGCAGGCCTCAGCTGGTGTGGCAGAAGCTGTGCACATTCAATCACCGAACCAATAGTAGGAACAGGTAGGATCCCACTGCTGGAGCAAACCCTACACTCACTCACACTGATGATGTTACCTAGTTGGATAATTAAAGATTTTCAAGAAAACAACCAAGTTCAGAGAGCACCAAGAAGTCCAGAGCTGTTTCTTCACAACCGATAAAAGATTCTGAAGGGAATTTTAACTAGTTCCAGATATTCACCAGGGTAGTTACCTCAGCATCATGTGGGTCTTGGAGAATAGCTGCCTCCAAGTACAGGATGGTGAGGGGCAAGTCCCCTTCTCTCAGTTTTTTTAGTCCCTCTTCAAAAGCACCAGGCCAATCTTTGAAGGGATTTTCAGTGTGAAAGTAATAACCCTGAAAAAGAAAATTAAAGTGCTGGCAGTTAGATATGAACTCTTGCATAGAAAACTATCCAAACAATCTTAGGGAGATCTATTCACAAGAAAATCTCAATGAGCCTGGGAGTAAAATTGGACTAGCTTAAAATCATTTGATTTTAGCCTTTGATTTATCCATGAAGGTGTTTTTGGGAAATGTCTGAACAGCCTACACGTTACTTTATGCAGTGGCTTATTTTCAGCAATGGGACTAAAGAATCCGTATGACCAATAAGGTCATTTTTTTCTTCTGAAAATATTTTATGAATCAAATAAGCTACAGTACAAATGACATAACTGTAACTGGAAATGCATCTCCTCCTTTTTCCTTCTGCTTCATCAACTTACATTTTCTTTGCCTATTAAAAAGGGACTTGCACTTGTGTCAGAAGCACTGAGGCACTTTGGGATTGAAAGATTAGCTCAGTTTCATGTCCACAGCAGGAGCTGGAATGAAGGACAGGCATCATGGCTCCAAGTAATGATCCCAATCAATCCAGACTCTGAGGCTGCAGCTCTTCTCAAAGATCTTCTTTATTGGGTACATCATATCGGCACAGTCAAATGTGGAACCAACTCTGAATATTTCCTGTGCTTTGATATAATTAAAAGAATAGACACTACCCGCTCTCCTTAGTGTTACAGGGAAAGTGGCAAGCTTTTCAGCACTCCCTCCGGCTGTTATGAGGGCACGTTGAGCTGACCTTAGTTCTCATGAGCGTAATTGCTGTTATGTCTGGCACTTTAGAGGAAAACATTCTACACCCTATAGGTTTCCTCCCCCCCATGTGTGTGGCAACTAAGAAACGAAGAAAAGAAAACATGGCTTCAGCTAAAATCGCTTCGAGAGTTGACAATGGCAGCTCAACTCTGCTCCATGGCAGCATTTGGGTCTCAAACATGGGCTTGCTAACCTCCATCCAAGCATCCTAACCATGTAAGCCATCATGGCCCTTAAGTAAAGGTAATGGTTCCCCTTGCACATATGTGCTAGTCGTTCTTGACTCTAGGGAGCAGTGCTCATCTCCATTTTAAAGCCAAAGAGCCAGTGCTATCCGAAGACATCTCCGCAATCATGTGGCTGGATCACAAAATGCTGTTACCTTCCCACTAAAGATGGTCCCTATTTTCTACTTACATTTTCTTATGTGCTTTTGAACTGCTAGTTTGGCAGAAGTTGGGACAAGTAACGGGAGCTCACTCTGTTACGTGGTGCTTGGGATTCGAACTGCTGAACTGCCGACTTTTTGATCAAGCTCAGTGTCTTAGCCACTGAGCCACCATGATCCATAGAAAGGGGTTAATTAAAATATATCCATGGTAGAAGGTAATCTCATAGGGGAAAGTGTTCCACAGCATAGGTGCCTTGAAAAGTAGGCCCATTTTTGGGGTCTCAAGAGGTGACCATTTTTAATTCAGAGCATGCCAACTGCATCAGAGCATAGAAACTACTGGGATAGATGGTCCTTTACAGAACCAGGTCCTATGGGATGATATGCAAATTTGCCTTGTACTGATCTGGGACTACCATAAATATGTTCTCTGTTCTTCAACAATCCCAGGTTACCTTCTCATTAATGGAGACGGCCACTTGTCCTCGTGTTTCTTGGCTGTCTGAAATCCACTTTCTGCGAGCCATTTCTTCCCACTCTGCCTGCATCTTGTCCCAAAACTCTGTGTCTGACTAAGGAAAAGGGAACCAAACAAACAATTCTTTTAGCTTAAGGGAATCTCCTAGTTATTTTTCACTTTCAAAATTGAAAATACAGAACCTCAAAGGTCTTTATATGTAGTCATTCTTTGGAGGGGAGGAGCAAAGGGGAAAGTGGCATCATTTATGTGTTGCCATTGTGATAACATGACAATATGTTGGCATCTACTAAAGATCTGGATCTTAAGGTGAAGCTTCCCAGTGGAGAAAGATGAACATTTTAGGTTGTATTCGTAACAGAGTTATTTCCAGCTTGGTACAACATAACTGGCCCACTTCATAATTAACAAAGCCACAAATGAACACAAGTTAAATTAAAGAATCTACACACACTGTGCAAATGCAAAATACAGACTTTGAGATCGTTACATGGCCCAGGTAAACTTGCTCTACGGGCACAGCCTACAGTTTTCCCAGAATTTCAGTCAGCCTGAATGGAAGTTGAGAATTTTGAAGGTGCCGGGCACAGCCTACAGTTTTCCCAGAATTTCAGTCAGCCTGAATGGAAGTTGAGAATTTTGAAGGTGCCAGGGGAAGATTAACTTAGATGATCACTGTCCACACTCATCCCAGTTTGCAAGTTTGAGATACAGATAGTCCTTACTGACAATAATTTAATGACCATAGCTCTTCACCCAAAGGTGCTTTTTCAAAGGGTTTTTGTTGAAGATGTTTTGCTTCTTATCCAGAGGTGGTATTCAGCAGGTTCTGACCAGTTCTAGAGAACTAGTAGTGGAAATTTTGAGTAGCTCAGAGAACCGGCAAATATCACCTCTGACGGCCCCGCCCCATCTATTCTCTGCCTCCCATTGAGTCCCAGCTGATTGGCTGGATCTTCTTTGGTTGCCCTGCACAGGAAATGGAGCTGGAAAGCAGATTAGTGGGGTGGGGAGGGAATGGGGATTTTGCAGTAATCTTCCCCTGCCATGCCCACCAAGCCATACCCATAGAACTGATAGTAAAAAAAATTGAATCTCACCACTGATCTCATTCAAGAAGTTTCTTCAGCCCTGAGCTGAAGAAGCTTCTTGGAGGAGAAGCAAAATGTCTTCAGAGAAAATCAGAAAGTCCAATTGCCTCTTGAAAAAAATCACCTTTGGGACAATCATGACCTGGATGACTGAAAATCTTCATAGATATTAGTCTTTTACTTACAGTAATTTAATGAACATTACAACGGCACTGAAAAAAGTGACTTATAACCAGTTCTCACACACCATCCCCATAGTTACGTGGTCAAAATTTGGATGCTTAGTAATCAGCATTATTTACAATGGCCACAGCATCTTGGGGTGGGACTGTCATTTGCAACCTTCCTAGGAAACTTCTGACAAGCAAAGTCAATGGGGAAAGCCAAATTTGCTTATTGACTGCATGATGATGCACTGTAATGATTTGCTTAACAACTGTGGCAAAAAGGTTGTAAATCCGACATGACTCCATTAACAACTGCCTTGCATAGCAATAGAAATTTTGGCTCACTGTAGTTGTACTACAGGACCACTGTTAAGTCCCAAAATGCTTTTTCAAGAGGGTTAGGATGAAAGGACTTTGAAGATGTTTCTCTTCTCATCTAAGAAGATGTCCAGAAAAAAAATGCAAACTCTAGGAACCATTTGCATTTCAGTTTGAGATATAGACAGCACAGACTCATCCTCAACAGCCTGCAACTGGATTCAACAGGGAAGGGACAAAGCCAGGGCAGAAAATGTCCTGCCGAAAGCACAGTTCCACAGCACAGTTCTTTCTAAGTTCCAAGAAGGCTCTACATCCACTTGCATTACTCAGGTGAACCTGAGGATACAGGCAAACCTTCAAGTGGCTTCAATGACTCTTTTATTGTTGTTAGTTGCAAAATCACGACCTCATGGACAGGTTTTCTCTCAGCCTTCCTGTCCTCTCCCATCTTCTGGAGTCCATTTAAGCTCATGCCAACTGCTTCAGTGATTCCATCCAGCCACCTGACTGATACAAATCCTTCCATTCTCCACCATCCAGTCAGGACTGAAGAAGCTTCTTGGATGACAAGTGAAATATCTTCAAGGAAAAAGAAAGTCCAGTTGCCTCTTGAAAAAGCACCTTTGGGACAATCATGACCTGGATGACAGAGAATCTCCATTGACAACTGTTAAGGTTCTTTTATCCAATCTTACTCCTGTCTATTCAGAAATAACTCTGAGTTTTTGTAATTCTAAGATTCTCTGATGGTTAACATAGCTGTGGGTTGTTTTTTTTTAACTAAAAAAGCAAAGACTCCGTCAAATTGAGCATCATATAAATTTCTTAGCAGCTGTACAGAAGTGGTCTGCCATTGTCTTTTGTTTTTAATACAAGTTTAGTAGAGTTAAGAATAACAATAATACAGAAGTATCACTTGTATATAACACATTGATACATCAAATAGACAATGCTGACTGGACCAGTTTGTGGCAATCCTAGGGATTGAATTGACCTCCTATAACAGTACCACCCAGGAGCAGTTTAGCCAGCTTGTGTAAATAAAAGTTGGCATAGAGTCCTCACACTGCAAAAATCTAGGCAATCTAGTTTTTATGCATGCTTTTTGGAAACAAGAGATTATTCTGAATCAATCTGCTTTGCCTGCATGCAAAATGAAAACTGAATGAAAAACAAAACAAAACAGGATGGTTCTAAATCTTCACCTCAAATTTAGGAAGCAAAATAATTTATTCTAGGAATACATAAAATTAACTGCTACCTAACTGCATTCTGGTGCTGTAACACAAGGAACATTTGTAGGAAATACCTTCTGTGGGCTTAGCGAAAGAATCTGAAATGATTGCTGGCTTTTGGCATGTTCTATTCTATTCTATTCTATTCTATTCTATCCCTCCCCTCCCTTCTCTTCCATTTCGTGGGTTCAGCAAAATAATTTGATATGATTGCTGGCTTTTGGCACATGAGGGGTTGCCTATATTCTATTTTGTTCCGTTCCATTCCATTCCATTCTTATTATTGCATGCAATGTGCAACATTTGCAGATTCTAGAATATAGAAAGTTCTATTTTTGCCTTTAGCATAGTGATGAATGCAGGTATGTCTTTCTCAACAAGGAACTTTGCAAATGTATTGGATTGTAGTCTCCATAATCCCATAAAATATAAGACTTCATTCATTCATTCATTCATTCATTCATTCATTCAATTTTTATAGCTGCTTGTCTCAAGTAATGACCTTTGATGACTTACAGATTGAAAACTATACAAACAATTCATAAAAAAACATATTCAAAAATCCAAAAGAAATTTGAGAGTTGGAATTTCAACACTATCTATCCAAAGTATACCAGAGAAAGAAGGCTCAGATAGAACTCTAGAAGCCATTAAAAGTGGAATAAATCTTAATCCCAGAACATTCTTTAATTTTCTTGATTTCATGTTAAAATACAACATTCAAAGTTTGGCAGGTCGTTATGCTGGTTTGATCCACAGCAGACAGAATGAAAAAAAAACAACTGGGTGTCCAGTTATTTATGTAGTTAATGCATTTTAGTAACAGCTAGGGAAGAGAAAATATGAGTACAAAAAGAACTGTACAGACTGAGTGGCTTCAGAAAAAAAATTAACAGCAGATAAGGGAATAGAAAAACAAGACAGACTCCTTTGGTAGTAAAAAGAATATACATTTTTAAATAATTAATGCTGAACAGATAAAGGCTGCATTTTTTCCTACCAATTTTCATTCAATTAAATGCAAGAGAATTATTCAGAGAAATTCTGATGGAATAAGAAAGAAAGGAAAGTGACCTTGAGAGATGTATAGATCCCAATTGCCAAGGAAACAAAGGCGAAAACTTTACAGCAACAGAAGTCCCGAATGTCCAGATAATGATCAGAAGTGACTCAGATAGATATCTCCCTAACTGCACATATTTAAATGCCTTTGAATCATGAATTTCTCTGTAGTAGTTAGAAAGAGAGAGTCTGTTAGTTCTAGTCCTATCTTAGCCATAAAGCTGACTGGGTGACCTTGGGCCAATCACCAGGAGACTGGGAGCTCTAGTCCCAAACAAAATAAATAAATGCAATACAACTGGATAAATAAGTGAACTAATGCATACATTTATTCCTTGCTATCTGCCATTTTTAAGACTATTTTTTTATTTCCCCAACAATAATATTGTGTTTTTTCTCTAGGGATTATGGAAATACTCTAAAAAAATGGTGTCATTTATACATATAGGTTTATCCTTCCTGTCCCGTCTTGTCCCTTCCCTTCCTTTTCCTTCTTTGTTTCCTTTTGTTTCTTTTTCTTTTTCCTTCCCTTTCCTAGTTTTCCATTCCATTCCCTTTGCCCCTTTCCTTCCTCCTTCCCCCTCATCTCCCCTTTTAAAATCCACTCTAAAATTCAAATAAGCTCTCTCTAAATTACATTTCTGACTAATGGCCCTTGCCGCCCCTACCCTGAATACTATGGTATAAAATTGTTTTACTTATCTCTTTAAGTAAAGTATTTTAGAGACTATGCTATCAAAATCAGCCTCTTTATTTGTGATTCTATGCTTTGTAATTGAATAGCATAATCACTAGCACTTTATGGCTATCTGGAATCTAAGCCTGGAATAGGCAAAAAAAGCTTAACTCCCATACGTAGCTAAGAAAATGTTAAAATGCATAATATTATTTATTCTGTTCTTAGAAAGGGAGGGGTATATTTAGAAAGGGAGGGGACATTTAGCATTTCTATAGTGCTGCCAGACCAGTTCATGTTATCTCAGCATCTCCTTATTATTTTATTTATAATGCCCCTAAGACCATTTTCTAGACTGAAAATGCAGTTGAAATATACCAGGTACTGGAAAAAAGCCAGTTTCTTATATTCCTTAATAACAATAAAAGAAACTGTGGATAAAGTTTCAATCTATATTTGAGTGTCATGGTAGCCACAAATGGGGTCAAAAAAGTCAAGATGGCAGCTATTTTTTAATTTCTTTCTGCCTGTGGGATTGTGTTTGCATCACCTTTTCTTCCTTACAATTTGTATTGATAGAAAGGCAAAGGGAAAAAAAAGTATTCCAAATATTGCAGCCAATTTTTTTTCCTTAAAATTTATATCTATAGAAAGGAAAAGGGAAAAAAAGTATTCAAAATATTGCAGGTAGTCCTTGACTTACAAGCATAATTGAACCCACAATCATGGCTATAAGTTGTAACAGTCATTAAGAAGGTCACCATACGTCTGAGTACAATTTTACAATTATTATTATTATTATTTTTTTGCAGCCTTTAAGTGAGAGGTAGCCAACCTGTGAGTGGGCCGCAGCCTATTTGCAACTAGGCTGCATGAGTAGCTGGCTGGCCCATATGCACAGGCCCATTCTTGCGAGCATCCTGGGCTCTCGGGGCCTCATTCATGCGAGCAATGGGAACGCCTGTCCCCTCACAAAACCATCCTCTCTTCCCCCTCTTCCCCCTCTGGGCCACCAACCCAGAAAGGTTGGGGAACTCTGATTTAAGTGAATGGTCATAAAATGAACACTGTGTTTGTAAAGTGACTTCAGCAGTCATTAAGTTAACACTGCGGTCGGGTCAACCCATAAAATATGTCTATGGTCTTTTTAGAGCTGTCAACAAAAAGGGAGGGGGGAGCAGTGCAGCAGCTTGGAAATCGAAAGTGCATTCCATGAATGGTTTTCAAAGATACCCTGTTTCTCCAACAATATGGCCTCCCCCAATAGGAAGTCCCAGCATGTTTTATGGGCATGAAATGAAATTAA
>BHFT01074227.1:0-33487 GCA_004320025.1 Laticauda laticaudata | reverse complement strand
AAGACGGTAGAGCGGTGGTCAGGAAATGCCGCCCTCAAGAAGCCCTCATCCCGGAAGAACGAAAAGTCAGCGCAGGAAGACAAGTGCTGAAGTTGAAAGATTTTGGAAAGTGGCTGAAGTGAAAGCAAAGACAACTAAGGTATCCTGGAAACTTTTAATAAAAAAAAAAAAAAAAATACATCGCCCCAAAAAGATTCAGAAAGCAGCGAATGAAAGTTGAAAGAGGAAATATTCTTTTTTTTTCACTCTCCTTCCTACGTGACAGCGAACAGGAGATGAGATGAGAAATCGGAATAAAATCCCGCCTTTGGCATCAACAGGCTAATGGAAACTGAAAGTTTAATGCCAATAAAATTTCTAGTTTATAAATCTGATAATGAGCATTTTCTAAATATAAAAGGAAAAAAAGGAAAAAAGGAAAAAAAAATTGTTTTTCCCCCTAGCTGCTAAGTGGGAAGGGAGAGGAGGACAAAGAATAACGAAGCAAGATTTGGAAGGAGGACGGCACCTGAGAATTTAAACAGAATCTAAAGTTGAAATCCTTTAAACAAAGACTTCTAAAACAGATACATTTTAACTGAGAATTTTGACACTAAACAGTAACCCCAGGAAGAGAAAGTGGAAAAAAAGAAGAAAAAACAGAAGAAGAAACTGATTTAAAAAAGAACAGCTCGTGACTGATATTTGAGATTGCCTTTAGCGTTGATTTTGAGGACTTCTGCGAAATTATATTTGAAGGAGACATAATTTTGAAGGATTTAAAAACAGCTTGGTGGCTGTCTTAAAAGAAAAAAAAAAATATTTTACATATGGCACTCCACTTGCTGGCGATGAACTGAAAATGGAATTTCAAAACTCAGATGAAGAGGAACAAGAAGGACAAGGGGTCATCTTGGTTCTGTTTTTCAATTCTTAGAAATGTGCGATCTGTACCTATGAGAATAACTACCAAGACAAGACTGCTCGCAACAAGAAGATTGGGACAAAGAAGAAAACTCTTTATATAGAACAAGTAACTTTACTTGGGGAAGAAAGGGGAAGAGAGCGGAAAGAGAATTGGAGAAATTTAAAAAAACAACCAAAAAAGGGAAAAAAATAAGTGTGCATAAGTGGATATACTGAGACAAGCACACATGAAAAATGGGAATACAGAAAAGCGGAAAATGGAGGCGGGTAGTGAACAAGGGGTAAAAAGGGCAGAGAGAGAAGCCAGGAGGACGTGAAGGCGAAGAGAAGCTACAAGGGTGTAAAGCTAAGATGGTAAAGAAAACAGGACTTATTTAGAGATAATGGGTTAAAAATTTAATTGAAAAGTAATTCTGCCAAAGGTACATAAGATTGTATGTTATAATTTGTATTTATGAAATGTTAGAAAATTGGAAAAAACATAATGATTAAAAAGTATGCGAACAAAATACTTGGTGTATTTAGTGAAACATTTGGTGGAATAAAATAAAATAAATGAATTAATGAGAGAATTATTAGGAAGGAATGGCGAACATTTTAAATGACACAATGTTTAAAATATAAGTGAAGTGGGGGAAGTAATTATGGAAAGTTTATTGTGTTCCCATAGAAGCATGATAACTTATTTGAAAAGTAGATGTGTAAAATGTTTAAGATTTAATATGATATATTAATGATAGAATTTGACGGGAAAGGGAGTTTAGCCAGCTGGGGAGGAAAGATGCAGCTTTCCTCGACCCTGCTGGAGTCTCCCCCGTCTTCACTGACCTCTACGGGGTGGCTTACCCCCGAAGCCAGCTGGCTTGGGGTGCTCCAATGGCGAGCCCAGGCAGAAACCGCGTATGATCGCGGATTCCTGCCTGCCACCAAAGCCCTGCAAACCGGAAGTCTGGAAGGGTTTATTTATTTATTTCTATTTATCAAATGTGTATGTTGTCCATCTCATGGTCAGGTGACCGTGACTCTTGGTAGTTTATAACATCGTAAAAGCAAGTAAATTAAAAAGGAACAAGAAACATTTAAATAAGTTAGGGACTGATTCCAAAAGGTTGCCCAAATTTCTTACCCTGGAGGGCAGTTTTCCCAACCATTCATAGCTAACTGGGGATTCTCAGAGTTGAAATCCAACATATAAAGATGCCCCAGGATGGGAAGAACGATATAAAGCAATTCTCTCTTTTTTTAATGTTTATAGCAATTGTGTTAATTTATGATATAACGGTGGGGGAAAACAAAAGAAAAAAGGAGGAAAAATAGGGAAGGGGAAAGTATGGAGAAAAAAGAGGAAAAAAAGCATTGACTTCTGACTCCCTTTGGTGCAGTAGAATAAGATAATAACATCAAACCACAACTTTGTACTTTTACGCAGTAATTTAAACTAGCCATTTCCGTAACTCTGTTTCTATCTAATCCAGGGATCTCCAAACTTGGCCACTTTAAGACTTGCGGACTTCAACTCTTGAGTTGAAGTCTGCAAGTCTTAAAGTGGGCAAGTTTGGAGATCTCTGATCTAATCAGTAAAGCCCACAATCAGTTTTATATATTTTTTTCTACCTTGAACACAAAGTCCAGAAGTGGTTTCGAGGTAGAAACAAAAATATTTGTATTTATTTTTCCTTGATCAAAGCAATCAATTTAGCTATCTCTGCTAACTCCATTTTTGCAGCCATTTGTCCATCCATTGTGGGGATCGAAATGTCCTTCCATTTTTGAGCATAAAGTAATCTTGCGGTCATCAACGTTCCCCCAAAAATTTATTTCTAATTTTTTTTCATTAAGCCCATTAAAAAGTCTCTGGTTTTATGAGCTATAAAGCAATTCAACAGATTTCTCCCCAAGAGCTTGAGGGAGACCCACAGATCTGGGACATGCTGAGTGTGCAGATTCCACACAAAAATGCTCTAAAACATAAAAACATAGAATCCTATGGCTGTAATGGACCATGGAGGTCTTCTAGTCCAGCCCTCTGCTCCAGGCAAGAACCTCATACAGACAGTGCTGGACTTACAACCATCATTGGACCCAACATTTATGTTGCTAAACGAGATAGTTGTTAAGTGAGCCTTGCCCCATTCTACACCCAATGCCTTGCCAATGTTGTTAAGTGAATCGCTGCATTTGTGAAATTAGTCACATGGTTGTGGAAGTGAATCTCTTTCCCGTTGGCTTTCCTGGTCAGAGGTCACCAAGTGGGGGGATCTAAATGATCCCTGGGACACTGCAACCATCGTAAGGACATGCCAGTTTCCAAGCGTCTGAATTTTGATCATGTGACCATAAGGATGTTGCAACCGTTATGACAGTGGTGGGATTCAAAAAAAATTACTACCAGCGTGGCTTGGTGGGCATGGCAGGGGAAGGATACTGTAAAATCCCCATTCCCTCCCCACCCCACTAACCTGCTTTCCAGCTCCGTTCTTCTGTGCAGAGCAACCAAAGGAGACCCAGACGACCAGCTGGGACTCCATGCGAGGCAGAGAAGAGATGGGGTTGGCGGGGCCAGTCAGAGGTGGGATTGGCCGGTTCTCTGAAAAATTCAATATTTCCGCTACCTGTTCTGCAGAACTGATCTGAACCGGCTGAATTCACCACCTCTGGGTTGTGAGTTGTGAAAAAGGGTCACAAGTTCTCTCTCTCTGTAAGTAGTGGTGAGGTTCAACCAGTGCACAGCATTTAAAAACCGCCCAATTTCAGCTCTAAAACTTACCTTCTGCTGCAACCCCAGTGAGTGAAACAGCTGATTCATGCAGCAATCCACATATCAGCTGGGCTGCAAAACATGGATATATAGGACAGACCCGGTCAAGAGGTGGGTGGACGAAGCCAACTAAACATCGGAAACGGCTGAATCCGGCCCCTGTCCGTAAGTCTGTGCATTTTGCACCTGGTAGACACAGGTACTTGTGAGAACAGGAGCAATCCATATGAAACAGCCTAGCCCACCCCTTGTGTTTTTCTGCACACTTCATGGCACAAGTCTGATCCACAATTTCCACCTTTGTTGTTGTTGTTGTTGGCTAAAATGTGGTTGTTTCTTCTGCCAGCATTTTCTCCTCAATGGTGAAGAGCAGAATTGCCTCCAGAAGGAGGTTTTCAAGAAGAGTGTGCAACCAATTAAGTGGGGTGGTGCAGGTAGTCCTTGACTTGTAGCCATTTGTTGAGTCACCTTCAGAGATACAACGGCACTGAGTCTGCAAAGCTGGCTGGGGAATTCTGGGAGTTGAAGTCCGCCAGGTTGAAAGTTGCCACAATTGGAGACCCCTGATCCAGACAGCATCTGGCAAGCAAAATCGATGGAGGAAGCTGAATTCATTTAACAACCATGTGATTCACTTCACAACTGCAAAGATTCGCTTCACAGATGTGGCAAAATTGGGCGCCGCTCGCTTAACAACTGTGTTGTTTAGCATGATAAATTTTGCATCCCGTTGTGGTTGTATGTTGAGGACTATCTGTACCCAAAATTGTTTCTTGAAAATTTCCAGTATAATTCTGCTTACAGCTCATGCTGGTTTGTTGTGCTGAGTAGCGCCTTCCTTGGCACATCCAGGAGCTTAACTTATAAGGCTGTCTTGATTTTCAATCAATCAGAATAGAGCTAGAAGGGACCTTGGAGGTTTTCTAGTCCACCCCCCCTGCTCAAGCAGGAGAACTTATGCCATTTCGGACAAATGACTGCCCAGTTTCTTCTTGAAAACCTCCAGTGATGGGCCACCCATAATTTCTGTGGTGTTCTGACCCAAACCTTGCTCCAAGTAAACACCAAACAGAGATAAAAGCAAAACCTTTTAATTCTTCTCTGGGAATTCCGTTAATTAGTGGTTAAAAGGCTATTAAAACTATATGTCTCTGATAAGAATGAGCCTTGCCAAGGTTGTGTAAGGCTACCAAGAACACTAGATTGAGTTGCCAAGACATATTCCAAACCAAAAGTCTTCCAACACAAACCAGGATAGTCCGAACTTCCACAAGGCTTGAAGTGCAAGAACTTCTTTGCTTTCTGCAAAGAACTCCAGTTTCTCAGCTGGCTTTTATCTCCTCAGGGGCCATTACCTTGCAGCCTTACTCCCGAGTTGCCCGTGCTGCTGCACCTGCTCTTTCCTTCCAGCAGCCCTGCGTGCATGCGCATTGGGCACAGGCTCCTCAGGGACCTCTTCATCACTGCTGCCAGCCTCCACAACTTCCAAAGGCAGCCTTCCACTTCCTGATGGTCCTGGCCCCATCCCTGCAACACACGCAGGCCCCTCATCCGAGTCCTCGCTCTCCGAGACCTCAGCCGTCTGCACCTGTGTGTGAACCACAACAGGTGGCAAGCTGTTCCACTGGTTAATTGTCCTCACTGTCAGGAAAGTCCTCCTTAATTCCAGGTTGCTTCTCTCCCTGATTAATATGCTTCTTTTCTTGCTTTCAGGTGCTTTGGAAAATAAGTCAATTCCCCCTCTTCTTTGTGGCAGCCTCTCAAATATTGGACTGCTATCATGTCACCCCTAATTCTTTTTTTCTTTAGACTAACCATAGCCAAATTCTGCAGCCGTTCTTCAAAGGTTTTAGTCTCCAGGTCTTTAATCATCTTAGTTTGCTCTTCTCTGCACTTTTTCCAAAGTCTCAACATCTTTTTTTGTAATGTGGGGACCAAAACTGGCTGCAGGATTCCAGGGGTGGCCTTACCAAGGATTTATAAAGCAGTAGTAATAACTTTACATGATTTTGAACCTGGTTTATAACAGAGCTGGAGTGGTTGGGCTCCATTGAGATGCCATTTGCAGCATCTTTACCCTGGATAACAATTGAAAATGGTAGAACTGTTATGTGAACACTCAACTTTGGTTCAAAAACACCAGTCTTCTGTTTAATCCAGGTTGACAAGCCAGGTTAACATAAACTAGGATGCTGGTGCAAATCCTTGCTTAGGAGAGAGCATTCCTAGCCTTCTCTCTTCAGGACAATCCAGGAGCCAAGTTCTCCATCAGCCCAACTTCATCCTGACTGGGAGCAGCCCCAATGGATGGAAACTAATCAAGGAGAGAACCAAACTTAAATGGAATAACAGATTTGGAAGGGACCTTGGAGGTCTTCTAGTCTAACCCCATGCTCAAGTATGAAACCCTATACAATTTCCAACAAATGTTTGTCCAATCTCTACTTAAAATCCTCCAGTGTTGGAGCACCCACAACTTCTGAAAGCAAGTTGTTCTACTGGCTAACTGTTCTCATTGTCAGGAAATTTCTCCTTAGTTCCAGGTTGCTTCTCTCCACACACCCTCCCCCCAACAGAGCTGAAAAGCAGGTTAGGTATATGGCTGCCTTGGAGAGGGTGGCGGTGTGTGAGGGACCTCCGTGTGTGTGTGTGTGTGTCTAAGAGAGAGAACACCGCCAGCCCTCTGAGGTTAGATCGGATCTCTCTCTCCCACCAAACGTCAGCAAGCCACTGTCACTCAAAATTCATATTAGTGGTCCGCGGGATTTAAAATTATGAGTTTGGTGGTCCCTGAAGTCCAAAAGGTTGCCAACCCTTGCCCTATACCATTCCAGACAAGTGGCCGCCCAGTCTCTTCTTAAAAACCTCCACGGATGGAGCACCCCACAATTTCTTGTGGCAAGCTGTTCCACTGGTTAATTTGTCCCCAATGTTTGGAAATTTCTCCTTAATTCCAGGTTATTTCTCTCCTTGATTATTTTCCACCCGTTGCTTCTTGTCCTGCCTTCAGGGGCTTTGGAGAATAGCTTGACTCCCTTCTTCTTTGGGGCAGCCCCTCACATACTGGAATATTGCTATCATGTCCCCCCAAGTCCTTATTTTCGTTAAACTATCCATACCCAATTCCTGCAACTCTTCTTCATATGTTTTAGCCTCCAGTCCCTTAATCATCTTTCTCTACACTCTTTCTAGAGTGATGGCGAATCTATGGCACATGTGCCATAGATGGCACACAGAGCCATTTATGCTGGCATGCAAGCCTCACACAAACTTACCTCACTGCACATGCACGCACCTCATTGCTGACTTTTGGCCTGTTTCAGGCCTTTTTCGGCCTCCTAGAGGCTTGAGGAAAGTCTACAGGCCGAAAAATAGGCATGTTTCATCACTTCCTGTATTTCCAGAAATACTGGAAGTAACAAAACGGGCCCATTTTTCATCCTGCAAACCCTGCAGAAGCTTTCCTGAAGCCTCTTGGAGGGCAAAAAAAGCCTCAAACAGGCTGAAAATCAGCTGGGAAGTGCAGTGTAGGTAGGGGGGGGGTGCGTGCTCCTTGCCTTCTGGGTGCTGGCACGTGAGTGCATAATTTTTGGCACAGGAACCCAAAAAGGTTAGCCACCACTGTTCTATATTCTATCCTAAAATAGAATTCTATTTTTTATATTGTTCTATGTAATATTGTACACCTAGAAATTTCCTAACAGAACAGTTAATCAGTGGGATGACTTGCCTTCAGAAGTTGTAGGTGTTCTCCAACACTGGAAGTTTTTAAGAAGAGACTGGACAGCCATATGTCCTGAATGGTATAAAGTTTCCTGGGGTTGGACTAGAAGATCTCCAAGGTCCCTTGCAATTCAGTGTAAAAGTGAATCCTCAGTAATAGGAAACTTTCCTGCCCCAGAATCTTATCAATGTGCAAGGTCTTTCCTGAAGAACTGAAATGGGATGGAGAGGAGAGAGAGAGAGAGAAAATATGGGGAGGGGGATAAGCAAAGAAATTTCTGATAGGGGCCAAAGAGGAGCAGAAGTGAAGTGGGACATAAAGTCAGCAAAGATTGAAGAAGAATCTTCTGCACTTGTGTTTGGCCAAATGGCACTCCTGATGACTTCTGGCAGGGCAAACACAACCCCAGGTTTGAGGGTCCCCAGATAGGAAAATCTGGGGACCCCCCCCTTGTCACTGATACACCCTGGAGATTTGAGCGTAATAAATCCCAGCTGCTGGTGGGCACAGAAAATCAGAATTATTTGGAATTACTTGAAAGCAAGAGGCCTCGTTTCAAATGACACATCTTCTCAAAATCCTCCAGCACATGAGGTGGGGAGGGGAGCAAGACACAAAGTCGTATGCAATGCCCCCTTCTGCAACATTTGGGGGTCTATTTCCAAAGTTGGCCTGCCTTTTGTGTTTATAAGACTCAAGAAGTGACCTTCGCAGTGTTCCAGAATGGTCTTGTCAGCCACTGACTTGCTTTACATCTGCCACTTTGTAAACCGTTTGTCCCGAGGACAGCCAGTCCCAGGTGCTCTTTAAGCCAGCTGTGTCGGCAGTCAAGTTTGCACACCAACAACCCATCCTCAGCACCTCAGGTTTGGATTGGAAGCAACCTCCTCAAAGACCCCAGAATCTCCCCAAACGCTCTGGGGTGAGGCTGCACAGTCTCTCCTGCCACGGAGTTGTTTTACATCTGCCACTTTGCAAACCGTTAGTCCCAAGGACAGCCAGGCATTCTTTAAAGCAGCCGTGTCAGCAGCCAACTTTGCAAACCGGCAACCACCCTAGAAACTCCCCTATCCCTGTGGGGCGGTGAGGCTACACAGTATCTGCTGCCATGGACTTGCTTTACATCCGCCACTTTGCAAACTGTTGGTCCTAAGGACAGCCAGGCACTCTTTAAAGCAACTGTGTCAGCAGCCAGATTTGCAAACCAGCAATCTACGCCAGAATCTCCTATTTCTGTGGAGTGAGACTGTACAGTCTAGTATGGACTTTACGTTTGTCCCGAGAACAGCTGGTCCTAGGCGCTCTTTAAAGCAGCTGTGTCACAACCAAATTTACAAACCAACAACCCATCCTCACTGCCTCAGAACTGGATTGGAAGCAACCTCCTCAGACCCCAGAATCTCCCCTAACCCTTAGGGGTGAGGCTGCACAGTCTCACCTGCCACGGAGTTGCTTTACGTCCATCACTTTGCAAACCATTGGTCCTGAGGACAGCTGGACGCTCTTTAAAGCAACCATGTCAGCAGCCAATTTCGCAAACTGGCAACCCACCCTAGAATCTCCTCTATCCCTTTGGGGTGGTGCTGCCATAGACTTGCTTTACATCTGCCACTTTGCAAACTGTTGGTCCTAAGGACAGCCGGGCGCTCTTTAAAACAGCCATGTCACAGCCAAATTTGCAAACCAACAACTCATCCTCACCACCTCGGGTTTGGATTGGAAGCAACCTCCTCAAAGACCCCTGAAACTTCCTCATCCCGCTGGGGTGAGTCCCCCTTGGTATGAGTCCCCTGAATCTTCTTCATCCCGCTGGGGGGGGGTGTGTGCAACTGAGAGCGCCAGGTTTGAAAATGGGCAAAAAAGGTTGAGCTCAAGCTTCCGCAACTGGGCAGAGGTGACCACTGCACATCTGTTGAACAAGGCCATCTTGGCGGAATGGGAATTTTGTGAGGAAAATGTGTTTGGTATGCTAGGAAACCAGCCTCATGTGTGATGTATTTGTGGATTTGTGTGTGCGTGTATGTGTGCATTTGTTAGGCTATCCAAAGCTCTGCCAGGAAATGCCACGTAAGACTATGTTTGGATGAAGGAGATGAAAAAAATCTATATATTTTTAAATACAGAACTGAACGGCTGTATGCACTCCCTTGGAGTTTAATTCCCATTGTCCTGTAACCTTTGTCTGTTTGGTGACTGTAATAAAAAAATTGTTTGGGTCACTGGAGGACTCTACTTTTATAGGCAGCCAGAAAGGAGACACTTTCCAAAAATCAAAAATGAAATACAGATAATTCTCGACACATCACTCAGCGACCATTCGAAGTTGCAACAGCACTGAATAAAATGACTTATGGCCATTTTTCACACATATGACCCCTGTAGTGGCCCTATGGTCACATGATCAAAATTCAGACAATGTTGGCAACTGACTCGTACTTATGATGGTTGCAGGGTTAAGCGATCCTCTTTTGTGACCTCCTGATAAGCAAAGTCAATGGGGAAGCCAGCTTCATTTAACGTCCATGTTGCTAACTTCACAACTGCAGTGATTCACTGAATGAATGTGGCAAGAAAGGTTGTAAAATGGGGCAAAACTCAATTGTCTCGCTTAGCAACAGAAACGTTGGGCTCCATTGTGGCTGTAAGTTGAGGGCTTACCTCTAGGATGCAGAATGCAGAATAAACAGAGTTGGAAGGGACCCTGGAGGTCTTCTAATCCAACCCCCATGCTCGAGCAGGAGAGCCCGTGGCAGGGATGTCCAATTTTGGCCACTGGAAGACTTGTGGACTTCAACTCCCACAATTCCCCAGTCAGGAATTCTGGGAGCTGAAGTCCATCCCACTTAAAACAGATTGGCTGGAGAATTCTGGGAACTGAAGTCCACACATCTTAAAGTGGCCAACTTTAAGAAACATGGCTAAACCCAGGGGTGGGCTTCCAAAATTTTAGCAACCAGTTCTCTGCCTGGTTGATGGGTGGGCATGGCCATGGTGGGCGTGGCCTAGTCAGCCTCCTGCACCATGTGGGGGGGGCACTTTCACTCTCCCCAGGCTCCAAAGACTTTCCTCGAAAATGCCCCCTACGGGCTCGGGGGGGTCTCTGGAGGCTGGAAATGGGCCTGTTTCTGTGTGGGCCCTGCACTTACCTGGCATCCAAAATGGGCCACCTGGGCTCCTGAGAGGGATGGGGTGGGCAGGGCCAATCCAGGGGTGGGATTTACCAGTTCGCCAAACCATCAATTAAAAATGATAAAATTAGCAACCAGTTCATGCAAACCGGGGCAAACTGGAAGTATCCCACTCCTGGCTAAACCATGTTGAGTTGTTCCAGCAGTAGCCACTGGGAAAAAAATGGAATTTTCTCCAAAATCATATGTGAGCTGTAACACTGTCTTCTTCCTTTTCTACTGCCGAAAGCAATAGCCAAGATTGAAACACTTTTTCAGTGATTCATGGTAAGATTAATTACTGAGGACTAGAAACTTGAATGCACATCAAAAAGATTAAAGCAATATATTTGTCCATATATTTCCCCCCCTCTTCTTGCGAGAATAATTCCAGGAAATTCCAAGCCAGTCCCAGACAGTCGTGCAGTTCACGTCGGAGGTAAAAAACGAAGGGAGCGAAACATTTAAACATCGGGGACTGAACGATCCATGGACGACTTCATTAGTCCACTTGAAAGCCTTACAAAAGAGAAGCAAAGAGACATTTTTTTTAATAAATAGAGGTAGTCCTCGACTTACAACAGTTCATTTCGTGACCTTTCAAAGTTACAATGGCTGTGATGACCCAAAGGGGCGTGGCAAAAAGACAACACAATCAAAAAAGCAAGAAGAGTCCCTTTATTATCTCCAACTTTGCCCCCAATGTCCACGTTGCCTTCAGCTGGAGAAAAACTCTCCCAGGAACAGCCTTTAAGTGGAGGAAATTCAGTCCGAAAACAAGGGACGTACAAAAGGTAACTAAAAATCCACACAAACCACACTGCAGTGATTAATTTGACAGGGCAGGAGAAGGACTTGCAGACTTGAAAGGTCAACAAAACTCAAACAGGTAGGAAGATGCCAGAGCACAGATAAGCCTCCAGGAGACCAGATAATTCATGATTTGCTCCTAATTGTTTGCTGTGTGCAGCTTCCCTTTTCAAACACTGTGTTCCCAGCTGTGGCTAATGAAGGGAATCAAGGCCCTTTCCCCTCCCATAAGCCACACAACTCAGGTCACTCCCTTCTCCATTCCTCCCTGTGTGCTCTAAGATGAAGCGGGGGTGGGCCTGGGTCTTCCTCTGAACTCCCTCTCCCCTGCTCTACCCAGCCAGACTTTGCCCTTCCCCAGTTTCCTATACAGCCAATGGATCCTCACTCCCGCTCCGTCAGCTGCTCGGTCTCCCCCTCTGAATCAGATTCCGACAGGGATATGACAACAACACTGGAAAAACTGACTGATGTGCATTTTTCACATCTAACGACTGTTGCAGCCCATTGCAGTAGTTCACATGATCACAATTCAGATGCTCGGCAAGTGACTTGTATTTACAACAGTTACAGGGTCCCCTTTTGTGACCTTCTCTCAAGCAAAGTCAACGGGGAAGCCCATTTCACTTAATGGCCATGTTGCAAACATAACAACTGCAATGATTCCCTTAACAACTGTGGCACAAAAGGTTGTAAAATGGGGGGGGGATCACTTCAGAAATGTCTCATTTAGCAACCAAAAATTTGGGTTCAATTGTGGTCATAAGTCGAGGATTCCCTGTATCTACTGGGGTTGCTTTAAAAACAGCATCGCAACTGCTTTTTCCTCTTCCAGTAATACAGGTCAGTCCTTGACTTACGACCACAATTAAGCCCAAAATTTCAGTTGTTAAGCAAGACAAGTTGTTAAGTGAGTTGTGCCCTCTTTGACATCCTTTTTTGCCACAGTTGTTAAGCAAATCACTTTCATTGTTAAATAAATTATGGGGTGGTTAAGCAAATCTTGCTCCCCTCATTGACTTTCTTTGTCAAAAGAAACTAACTTATGACCGGTTTTCACACTTACGACTACTGCAGCATCCCCAGTGTCACATGATCAAAATTCAGACACTTGGCAACTGACTCGTACTTACGAAGGTCAGGGGGTCACGTAATCCCCTTTTATGAGCTTCTGATGAGTAAGATCCATGGGAGAGCCACATTCCCCTAATGACCGAGTTACTAACTTATCAACAGCAGTGATTCGCTTAACGACAGTGGCAAGAACGGTCGTAAAATGGAGGGGAAATTCACTTAACCAATGTCTCGCTTGACAACAGAGATTTTGGGCTCAATGGTGGTCGTAAGTCTTATATACTACCTGTATGTACACACAGGGCTGATCATCCAGTCTGGTACCTTTTGAGAGACAAAGCTATACAGGTAGTTCTCAACTTATGAATGGTCACTTAGTGAATGTTCAAAGTTACAATGGACCTCCCCAGAATGACTTATGACGTGATTACAACAGTTCTGATATGTGTCATCATCCCCCCACTGTCATGTGACCATATTTTGGTTGCTCAGCATTGTTGTATTGTTGTGGTTCGCCGGCAGCTGGTGCAGCCGGCAGCGGAATCGGACAGTGGGGAAGAATGGGGGTCAGTTTGGGAGTCTGGAGAGGACGCGGACGATGGTCCTGCATCCGAAACAGAGATGGGGCCAGGACCATCTGGGAGTGGGGTGCTGCCTCCAGAGCCTTTGGAGCCTGGCAGCAGTGAGGCAGAGGAACAAAGGGAGCCTGTTCCCAGTGCGCGTGTGCACATAGCTGCTAGAAGGCGAGAGCAGCTGAGACAAAAGGGGGGACTCGGGAGTAAGGCTGGGAGGTGATTGCCCCTCCCATAAGGGATAAAGGTCAGGCAAAGGTGGAGAAACCTTTGCAGGAAGCAAAGTCGTTCATTCGGTTCTGAGTCCTCCTTGAAGCTCTGTGTACTTCAGTTAGTTTTTTTCTTGTTAATTGTTAGTTAGAAACTTGTCAGTTTCTTTTCTAGTTAATTGGATACTTCTGTTTTTGGCAGCATTCCACAGAATTGAAAGGTGCGTGCTTATCTTGGGCAACTGTCTAAGATTAGTTCAGGCTGGGAATGAAAACAATTCCCAGCGTTGCAATAAAGTAGGTTTTGCTTTTAAAACAAGTTCGTGATTAATGACGATGGACGATGCCTGGGTCAGAACACATCCATTTGCAGCATCCCCCACTCATGTGGAACATGCTTTGCAATATTGTTTTGTCGAAAACCGTTTATTTCTGGTTTCCAACAACAACAAAAAACACCCATTGTGGACCATAGATTCGCTTAACAACTTCAGCATTCCCTGAACAACTACGGGGTTTGCTTTATGCCCACCGCCTTTACTGAACGACTGCCACAAAAAAACCACAAAACACCCTAAAATCAGATGCGGTCTCATGGTGATTCAATCAATGACCTATAATTCCAAGCTCAATTGTGGTCGTAAATCGAGGACCATCTGGAGATTGTGTCAATCTTTGTCTGCTGTTCACATCTGGATCTCTCCCCCTGACTTTTCCTTTTGTCCTCCTTGGGCAATTAAACTTTGGATATTTGCTGATGCTTAATAAGTAAACTTAACAGGTAACAGATAATCAGAGTTGGAAGGGACCTCAGAGGTCATCTAGTCCAACTCCCTGCCCATGAAGGAGACCCTACACCATTTCTGACAGATGGGAGTCCAGTCTCTTCTTGAAAGCCTCCAAGGACGAAGCTCCCACAACTTCCAAGGGCAACTTCTGTTCCATTGGTGGATTGTTCTCACTATCAGAAAATTCCTCCTTATTTCCAGATTGAATCTCTCTCCTTGTTCAGTTTCCATCCATTATTCCTTGTTTTGCCTTCAGGAGTTTTAGAAAATAGCTTGTCCCCTTTCTCCTCCCTATGGCAGCCCCTCAAATACTGGAAGATGCTCTCCTGTCTCCCCTGGTCCTTCTCTTCCCTAGACTAGCCAAGCCCAGTTTCTGCAACCGTTCATCGTATGTTTCATCCTCCAGTCCCCTCATCATCCTGATTGCTCTTCTCTGCAATTTTTATAGAGTCTCAACTTCTTTTCTATAGTGTGGTGACCAAAACTGGACACAGTACTCTAGGTGTAGCCTTACTAAGGCTTTATAGAGTGATATTAGTACCTCCCTTGATCTTGATTAGGATTGCATTAACTTCAGCTTGAGTTTCTGACATTGGAAGCTTGCTCTGATCTGCATCTAGGCACCGACTGGGAGGGCGCAGGGTGCAAGTGAAACTAGAATTCCCCATTGTAATTTCCCTGCATCCCGCCAAAGACTCGCTCATTCAGACCTCGGAGACCTACTTTTTAATCATGTGCTCGTAGATCACAGCTGGGACGATGGTGAGAGTGATGATCTTCCCGGCGTTGGCGAGGATTTCGGTGATCTCCTTGTCCTTGAGAAAGGAGAGGTTACCATCAGGTTACAAAGCATTGCAAAGAGGGAGCAGAGCAGCATTGGAGGAATCCCTGAGGCTCTCTAAGCTGGGTTGTTTTCCTGCAGATGTTTCATGACCCAACTGGGGAATATCATCAGTGCTAGAAGGGAGCGTGGAGTAGAGGAGGACGAGGAGGAGAACTGTGTGCTCCTTGGTGCTCTCTGAGTTTGGGTGTTTGGAAATGTTTTATGACCTAACTAGGTAACATCACCCATGGTAGAAGGGAGCAGGATTTGCAGATAGGAGGAGGAGGAGGTGGTGGAAGAGGAGGAATGATGGGTCCTTGATTGTTTTACTGCAGACGTTTCATGACCCAACTAGGGAATAGCACCAGTGCCGTACAAAGGAGCAAAATTTGCTCCTTTTATACAATGGGAGCAAGCCCCATTCTCTTCTAGCCCAGATGATGTCAGCTAATTGGATCATGAAACATCTACAGGAAAACCACCAAGCTCAGTGAGACCAAGGACCCCACATTCCTCCTCCTCCTCTCCACAAACCACATTCCATTGTAGCACTGATAATGTTACCGAGTTGGATCATGAAACGTCTGCAGGAAAACCACCAAGCTCAGTGAGCACCAAGTTCAACCTGGACCTACAAATACTCTCCTTAATTAATGAGTGAGGTTTTTGCCCAATGAAGAATTTCTGCAGAGTTGCACAAGGGGGATTCTTGCTCACATGCAAACACACACACACAGGCACAAACACTTTAACTGCAGTGATCTCCCTATGTGTCCTTCTGACAAGCGAAGTCCAGGGGGAAGCCAGATTCGCTTAACAACCATGTACTAATTTAACAATGGCAGTGATTAACTTAAGGAGCTGTGGCAAGGAAGTTCGTAAAAATGGGGCAAAACTCATTTAACAAATGTCTCACTTTGCAACAGAAATGTGGTCGTTAAGTAGAGGACTATCTGTAGTCAGTAAAAGGGCTACAAATGCCCAGGGATTTTTTTTTTAACCCTCTAAGAACATATTTATAGGGTTTATATAGGTTTAGGTTCCTGCCTGAGCAGGGGGTTGGACTAGAAGACCTCCAAGGTCCCTTCCAACTCCATTATTCTATTCTAACATGCAGCCAAATTTCAATTTTTTCTTTATTTTTACCCCCTTTTTTTCTTTTGGCTTCCCTTCCTGTCCAAAAGATCATAGACACTGACAGGAGCCATAAATAATTCAGGCATTTTTAATTATTTTTTTTGTTGCCTGAATTGGAGATGCTGTAAGTTCAAGTGCTGTAGATAGAAATGCCCCTCGGCAGGGCTGAAAATAAGACACAGCCGCACAGATCTGCCTCACGGATTATAAAATGGGATGCAAAATTCACATACACGTGTACCCTTAGTGGGATTCTACTGGTTTGGCCCGGTTCGAGTGAGCCAGTATTAAAAAAGAACTGCTACTGTTCGGCCAAACCGGTAGTAAAAAACAGCTACCGGTTGGGCGAACCGTTATTTTTTCCCCTCGCAACAATCAGCTGTTTAGTTGATCCACTGTGCCGTGATTCCCCTCACTGTTTAACTGCTTCTCCCAGGAGGGTTCCCTGAAATCGAGGAGGCCAACAAAACGGGGCGTGTGGGGGGTGCTGCACAAAAACAAACCACACCCACCCAGTCACATGGCCACACCCACCTAGCCACACCCAACTAGTCACGCCCACAAAACCAGTAATAAAAATATCTGCATCCCACCCTTGACGTGTTCACACAAATATATCCAGTCAAGCCCGAAATTGAGATATGTGTAGCCATTTTAGTTCGGCTTTAGTATATATTCTTTTCCTTACTTCCTCTGTGGCAGTTATGGGTGGGAAGGATTTCGGGCTTGCCACATTCCTAAGTGGGGAGGAGTAGAGATAAAGAGAGTTGTTTTGGTTCGGTGGTTCTTCTTCCCGTGGGAAAATGAGCTGTCCGTGCTTGGGCCCCTTGAGGTGGAGATTTATGACATCAAGCAACGATGTATTACTTCTATTGGAGACTGTGACTTTTGGGGGTTGTTTCTAACTTGTACTATTGTGAGGTAATTCAGGGTTGTGTCAGATCCGGAATTACCATGGACTTTGCCAATTTGATGTTTTCCTAAATAAAAGAAATTGTCTTGGAAGAGGGAATTTGCTTTTTTCTTTTTGAATGGATTTTATCACTTGGAAACCTCAAACACACACACACACACAAATATGAAGCTTTTCAACACAACCTGCTTGGTTTCTTCCTGACTGCATCACTCCATCCTGGTGTGATGGATGATATTACCAGAAAATTCTTAACTTATGCAACCATTCATTTACTGACTGTTCATATTTCCACCAATCAAAATTTGCACTCTCCGCAAACTGGCATTGCTTTAACGACAGTCGCTGGGTTCCATGGTCATGCGATCGCTATGGGTGACCTTCTCCCACCAGCTTCCAATGAGCCGAGTCCGGGGGTTAAAGCTGGATTCTGGTTAATGACTGCACAATTCGCTTAACAACTTCAGTGGTTTGCTTAATGATGGTAGCAACGAAGGTCGCCAATCAGGCGTGGCTCGCCGAACAGTCATCTTGGTCTAGTGATGGGAATTCTGACCCCAGCTGCAGTCGTAAGCCGAGGACTACCTGTATTCTAGACTACAAACCCAGGTGCATAAGGCAGCTTTTTAAAAAAACAGCTAAGCTTCTAGTCCTGAAGACCTGGAACAGGCTGTGAAATCATAAAATATTTCTATGGTCTCTTTAGAGTTGTCAACAGAAAGGGAGAGGGAAGCAGTGCGGCAGCTTGCAAACTGAAAGTGCATTCTATAAATGTTTTCAAAGATAGGAACTAGGAAACTGAAATTTCTGCCGTGCAAAATTCTAACTGGAGAGCCTGATTGATGACTCTTGGCTATGGAGGTGTCCCATTGGAGGATATGAATTATGATACACCCAGGGGGTGGGGGAAAACCAGAGTCAAGGGTGATAATGAATGATGTGCCTCAGAGTCAGCTACACCCAGGCAGTGCCAGCATGTTAACTCCCAATAAATCCTTTTTAAGTTTTGGAAGTTTGGCTCGAGACTTCTGGTTTAATTGGGGGTGACTGCCAGAATCCTGACACAGGCTTTAAGTCATCCAAGCTTTCTTCACCACCATAAAAGCATCAATGCTCACCTTCAGGCCAATGACGTTCTGTCCGTTCACTTCGCAGATGTAATGCTTGGTGAGGAGCCCGTTCCGGGCCGCAGAGCTGTCTCTGGCCAGCGAGGTGATCTGGCCCCGCTTAATGACGAAACCCACATGGCCGCTGCTGTCTTTATGCATGGTCACCGTTCGCTGGAAAGGTCTAGCAAACACGGGTGTGGGTGAAAACTGAGGTCCTGACTGTTACAATTGAAATATTGGTTTTCGACAATCGACAGACAAGAACAAAGTTGGAAGGGACCTTGGAGGTCATCTAGTCCAGCTGGGGACCACTGGTAGTCTGCGAGAAAATTTTGGTGGTCCAAAGAGAAATATCACCCCCAAAGCAATTAATCCAGGCTGCACAGGAACACAAGGCTTGCGTCACTTGCATTGTGAACAACATGAGGGAGTGAGGGGAGAGGGGAAAGGGTGGAGGGGGAGAACTTGCTCCACTCGCCCCACATGCCTTGCCTGGCCGCCGGGCTGCTTCTTTCCGCCTCTTTCTTCTGCTTTTGGCTGCATGCAAGGAAAGCAGCAACAGTCTTTCTTTCTCTCCCCCAAACTCTGCCAGAAATGAGACTTTGGGACCCTGCAAGGCTTCCTGTTCCAAGAGGCTGCACTGGCAAAGACTCATTTCCTGCAGAGGTTGGGGGAGAGAAAGAAAGACTTCTGCTGCTTCTGCTATTTTCCTTGCATGAAGCCAAAAATCTCTCTCTCTCTCTCTCTCTCCCCCTGAGAAAGGAGCTGGAGATGGTATAAAGAATAATCGATCAGTAGGAAAACGTGGTGGGGAATTTTCTTGCAGACTTTTTTGGGGGATTTTCCCGGGGTCTCTGGTCTGCAGGATTTAAAATGATGAGTTTGGTGGTCCCTGAGGTCCAAAAGGTTGGCAACCCCTGTTCCAGAAGACCGCCTGGACTGAAATCTCATAGGTGAGGAATGTGGTCACACTGGGCACAAAATGGACCACCATCCCCGGTTCCCAATCCTCACCTGTCCCGAACCACCATAACGATCTTCTCCGGCAAGGCCTTCTTCAGTGCCCGCTTTGCCTTCTCCATGTTCCACCCGGCGCAGTTCTTCCCATCCATCTGGAGGATCTGATCACCGAAACGCAGGCCCGCCAGAGCTGCCGGAGAGTTGGCTTTGACCAACTGCACGAAGAGCCCCTGCGCGAGAAGACGGGACCAGTGTGGCATCTTGCTGACATGGAGCTGCTGTTACAACCCTGTTCTGACCCGGCTCCCCAAACACGACAAACCCTCTGAAGTGAACTCAAAAGATTCCCTTATTAGAAACACCAGCAGCCCCAGCAAAAATTATCTCTCTCACTGCAGGCTAACAAGTCCATCTGTCCGGGAGATGAGTAGTTGTCTGCCACATCTATTCATCTCTACCACCTGCTTTTTATCCCCAGAGCTAGGGTGGGGCTTCCATCCCAAGGACCGGCCCGTAGATTTCCACTGCTCTCCTCTCCTCTGCCTTCTGCAACCCTCTCTTAAGCAGGAGACCCTAAACCATTTCAGACAAATAATTGTCCAATCTCTTCTTAAAAACTTCCAATGTTGGAGCATTTAAAACTTCTGGTGGCAAGCAATTCCACTGATTAATTGTTCTTAACTTACTGCACCTGTGTCTGGTTTGCCAATTGCACAGTGGCAGATAGGAGAGCACTCCAGAGGGTTAATGTCATTGCCCAGAAGATCATGGGTTGCCCTCTCCTCTCTTTTCATGGCTCCCACTGCCTTAAGAAAGTTCAAAACATTATCCAAGATCCATCTCATCCTGGGCAGCCTTTTTTTGAACTATTACCATCTGGATAATAAAAACAAGGACAAATAGGCTGAAAAACAGCTTCTATCCCAGGGCAGTAACTCTATTGAATTTTACTGTGTAGTACACTGAAGATGGTATTTAATTTTGTTATACGATGTGCAATGACAATAAACTAAACTAAACTGTTTAGGCACTGGACTCTTTCTCTCCCCCCGCCTCTCTCTGCTAGCTCCATTTCCTCTTCCTCCTCAAAGCTCCCAGGTTGCCCTGATGCTGTTCCTGACTCCCACACCTCCTCCTCTGATTTGGCTGCCAACAAGCTACAACAGAACCAGCTTGGGATTGTGGTTTAAAGGTCTATTCTAAAAACTGGGAAACGGTGACTTCAAATTCAACTTGTGTTTTGGGCACAAAGACAGATGGGTGACCTTGGGCCAGTTCATCCCTCCTCCCCTTCTCCCCCAAGGAAGAAGGTGACAATGGCTCACAGATTCTGAAAAGGTTGCCAAGAAAGCAGCAGGACCGTGTCCATGCAGTTGCTAGGGGTCAAGTCTGGCTTGAAAGCCCGCAAATAAAAATCAATCAATCTTGCAGGCACCCTACCAGCTTCTAATTAGCCACCATCTGGTCTTCAAAGGCAGTTGGATAAATTAAAGGAAGACAACTCTATCAAGGGCCTTGAAGGTTGGGGCAGAGTTTCCTCCAACATCACTTGTGGGCAAAGATTCTGTCTTTCTATCCTGGTTTGAGGTTCTCCTAGGTGGGTGTCTGAGCCCACCTGGAGAAAGAAAATGCTGGGCTGGTGTTTCTCAACATTGGACATATGGGTGGACTTCAACTCTCAGAATTCTCCAGCCAGCATGGTCTTCGCCAGTGAGAATATGCTGGACCACTGTTCCTCAACCTTAAGTGGACTTCAACTCCCAGAACTCTTCAGTCAGCATGGGTGGACTCCAACTCCCAGAAGTTGAAGTCCACCCATCTTAGCATTTCCAAGGTTGAGGAGCACCAGTCCAGCATTTTATTTCTCCAGGGTTCAGCTAAGACATCCATCTTGGAGAACCTCAAACTAGAGTCCCAAAGTTGCTTATTCTAGGGGCAACTGGACTTTATCTTCTTTTTTCTCTGAAGATATTTTGCTTCTCATCCAAAAAGCTTCTTCAGGATAGTGGGGAAGGGAAGTCAGAGCTGAAGAAGCTTCTTGGATGAGAAGTGAAACATCTTCAGAGAAAAAAACAAGAAAAGTCCAGTTGCCTCCAGAATGAGCACCTTTGGGACAACCATGTCCTGGATGACGGAGAATCTCTACAGCAGGGGGTCTCCAAACTTAGCAACTTTAGCCATGCTGTCTGGGAGCTGAAGTCCACAAGTCTTAAATTTGCCAAGTTTGGAGACCCCCTGCTCTACAGAGTCAAACTGGGAAAGGATGTCAGTGTCCTTGCCCACAGCTGGTGTCAGGAGATACACTGTCCCAATCTTCAAAGATAGAGCTTGATAGAGCTGTCTTCCTTTAATTTGTCCAACTGCCTTTGATGACCAGATGGTGGCTAATTAGAAGATTGTAGGGAGCCTACAAGGTTGATTTATTTGTAGGCCTTCAAGCCAGACTTGACTTCTGGCAATTACCGAGACCAGTCCCTGCTGGATGCAACAGAGCTCTTCTCAAGTTATTTTTTATATATAGTTTTATACATGTTTCAATTAACAGTGTAATGTCTGGGTCAACTGCTCACATAGTAATGTTATCCCGCCTCCTAATCTCCACTTCTATTATCCAACCATTTATAAAACAAATCCCATATTTGAAAATATTCTGAATCTTCCTTCTCTTTTATCTCTAATGTCAGTCTATCCATTTCTGCGCAATCTAATTTTTTTTATTACATCTTCTTCTCTCGGTGTTACTTCATTTTTCTAATATTGTGCAAATATAATTCTTGCAGCCATCTAAACATGCAATATTAAATACGAATTCCCCTTATTATATTTTTCTGGTACTATATCTCACAAATATATTTCTGGCTTATGCACTATATGCAATTTTAACTTTTTTTTTCTAACTCTGTATGTATTTCTATCCAATAGTTCTTTACTTTCCCACATGTCTGCCACATATGACAGTATGTGCCCAGTGTTTGATTACATTACCAGCATTTGGCGGGATTGTTTTTAAATATCTCTTCTCAAGTTCTTATTGGGCACCTGGAAACTTGGTATCAACTCATAAAATATTTCTATGGTCTTTTTGGACTTGCCAACAGAAAGGGAGGGGGGAGCAGTGCAGCAGCTTGCAAACCGAAACTGCATTCCATAAATGTTTTCAAAGATAATAACTAGATGACCGAAGTTTCTGCTGTGCAAAATTCTAACTGGAGACCATAATTGATGACTCTGGGCTATGGAGGTGTCCCATTGGAGAATATGAATTATAATACACCCAGGGGGTGGGGGAAAACCAGGGTCAAGGGTGACAATGAATGATGTGCCTTAGAGTCAGCTACACCCAGGCAGTGCCAGCATGTTAATTCCTAATAAATCCTTTTGAAGTTTTGGAAGTTTGGCTTGAGACTCATGATTTAAATGGGGTGACTGTCGGAATCCTGACACTTGGGGGGTTGAGCAGATAACTGAAGCTAAATAAAGACAAGACGATTTGCAGAGATTTGTGGTGTGTCCATCTTTCTCTGTCATCGTGCCAAAACAGATTGACAGGCCTAAGAAAGTTCAAGAAGGTATTCCTCTTGGATTAAGCCAGGAAACTTAAACTTTTGACTCAAGCGTTGATTCGATGCCAACATTGCCACTGGAATAACTCAGTAGGTCACAATTAAATAATCCCCTATTCTTCAAACACCTCTCAAAGCGATGAAGCATTTTATTGCTGGGTTTAGCCAGCTCTCAAAGGAGATAAAACCAACTTGGGGCACATTAAACCGGCTAATTCTTATCAGTGCTATTATTTCAATCCTACATCCCAATTCACCTATGAAGACCAGATGGGAAAATGGTAGTGGTCCCAGAATGGTCCAGAAATTGTAAATTTCCCCAGGTCTTAGGCTTCTTGGGTCCCTTTCCAAAACTGACCTTATCTTTTTAAAAAATATATATGTTTTATTTACTTTTTTTTAATATACATAAAAAGTCAGCATTAGCTGGGTGCAACCGACTCTAAGACTCATCATTCATTTCCCCTTTGACCCTGGTCTTCCCCCCACCCCCTGAATGTATATTCTCCAATGGGACACATCCATAGCCAAGAGTCATCGATTATGATCTCCGGTAATAATCTTGTGGGCCAACGGCTTTGGCTGCCTAGCAAATTATCTGAAGCATTTAAGGAATGCACTACTCCCCCCACTCCCTTTCTGCTGGCAACTAAAAAGACCAAAGTATTTTTTAGTTGACATGTATGTTAGTCCAATATTTTTTTTGCCTTTTGGCATGTCCACCACATATGATAATATGAACCTGGTTCATATGGAAGTTACACTTCCAACATTTAGCTGATAGATTTTCAAAAATCTTTGCTAGTCTCGCTGGTGGTAAAAATGCCACCTATAAAACATTTGGTATAGATTTTTCTTAAATGCTGTTGACATTGTTAGTTTACAGTTTGTATCCCACAATTTCTGCCATTCATCTCATTCTGTTGAACAACCAAAACTGACCTTATCAATGCTCCTCAGCTTCAGTCCAGTTTTCCCACGTTCGTCCTTGCATAGGTGGATCTCGCGCAAACCCGGTTTGATCTCCGCTCGACGCAGCCCTGCATCACTTCCTGTCACAGGGGCCACCAACAGGCCTGGGGCTGAGGAAGGTGGACCCACAGCCTGCCAAGGAAGCCAAGTTGAAGAAGCCATGTGGAAAGAAAGAAATTATTCTCCTCAGGTTTGCGAAGGTCCAAGTTCCACTTCAACTCCATCAACCCTGAGGAGATTGGAGGCTAAAACATTTGAAGAAGGGTTTGAAGGAATTGGGTATGTCTCGTTTCATGAAAAGAAGAAATCTTCCGAAATCGTGGTCATTCCATCCCTGGAGGTTTTTAAGAAGAGACTGGACAGTCACTTGTCTGAAATGATATAGGGTCTTCTGCTTGAGCACTGGGTGGCACTAGAATGGGGGTCGCCAACCTTTTGGACCTCAGGGACCACCAATCTCATAATTTCAAATCCTGCAGACCACTAATATGAATTTTGACTGACGGACACTTGCTGACGTTGGTGGGAAAGTCAGTCCCATATTCCAGAGCTGCCATAGTCACAGGACTGGCCCTTTGGTCTCCCTGGAGCAGTTGTTCCTCCACTCGTGTGCACCGGTCTTCCACGGACTGGAGGAGCTGCTCCAGGATGACCAAAGGGCCAGTCCAGTGACTCCTGCAACTCTGGAATATGGGACCAACTTCCCCACCAACATCAGCAAGTCACCTTGGGGTGGATTTCCCTCCCCCGCCATTGGTCTTGACTTCCAGTACCAGATTGTGCAGCTCTACTCCAGGTAAAGTTTGCGCTTGGCCGAAGGGTGGCAGCTAACGGGTGGGCAGGCCATGTGGGCAGTACAGCCTTGTGTTCCCGCACAGCCTGGATTAATTGCTTTGGGGGGGGGGACATTTCTCTACGGACCACCAAAATTTTCTTGTGGACCACCAGTAGTCCCCGGCCCACTGGTTAGCAACCACTGGATTAGATGATCTCCAAGGTCCCTTCCAACTCTGTTATTCTATTTTAGGATCTCTCTCATAGGTTAGTTGCAAGGTATCATCTCCTGAGTGAACAAGAATCTATGAGAAAAAAAGGCGCAAGGAATCTCTTCCATGACCACGTTCAAAAATGCTTACAGAATTGCCTGTCGGAACGAGATCTAAATTCTTCTGGATCTCCTCACTGGAAAGAGAGAGGCCCATGTAATCATTGAGATCAGCAAGATTTGGGTACAAAACTGGGGGTGCTGGAAAAAAAAGAAAAGGAAGAAATAACTATTCATTCAAAGGATCGGCTGACTGGCATATTTTGGTCTTGGCTCAGGCAAAGCTTGCTAGATCCCACTAGCTCACCACGCCTTGAGGTGGTGTCCACAAATGAAGGAGACATCTCGAATTATTTTTCAGGGTCAAATGTCCATATCAGCTCAACAGGGTTGAACATGGTCCATCTCAGGGGTGGGATGCAAATATTTTTTACTACCGGTTCTCTGGGCATGGCTAGGTGGGTGTGGCCATATGACTGGGTGGGTGTGGCTTCTTTCTTTCTTTCTTTCTTTCTTTCTTTCTTTCTTTCTTTCTTTCTTTCTTTCTTTCTTTCTTTCTTTCTTTCTTTCTTGCAGCACCCCCCATACTTTATTTTTTGGCCTCCTGGGCCTCAGGGAAGCCTCTTGGGCAAAGCAGTAAGACAGAGAGGGGGATCCCAGAACAGCTGAACATCAGGAGGAAAAAAGAAAAGAAATACCTTAATGAGTGACTGGGGGGAGAAAACGCAGTCAGCGATGTTGGGCATGCACGATAAGGACTGACTGGGTGGGGAGGGGAGGGCAGACAGGGGCACGATTTTCCGGCTCTCCGAACTGCACAGAATCGTAACAACCAGTCCAAACCGGTAGATTCCCACCCCTGCTCCAGTTCCATGTTTTGTTTGAATTTAGCAACCTCCTCACTGTCTGAGTCTTCCGCCAGATCTCAACAGAAGAGCTTGTTTTGATGATGACCCAAAAGATTGGATGATGTCTGAAATACCTTACCATCTGCTTTGGGAGGCTCTGGCATCTCTCTTGCAGTCGGGGCTGGAGCTGGGGCCCTGGGCTGGGGCCCGACAGCACTGTTGTCCTGGGCCTATAATGACAAAAACGAGAAGGCATGAGGGATATCGCTCCTGAGCTTGAAAGAGAAGGCAGTGCCGATCTCCTAGTTTCATCTCTAAAGCCCCTGTCCCACTGCACCAACGGATGCAAAGAGGATGTAAAACGTTAAAAAATGTTGGAAAACGCTATGCATCCGTTGTGTACTCATTGCATACGTGTTTCATACACTCTATCCTTTGAGCATCCGTCCACTGCGATTTCATCCGCGCAAGAAGTTTTGAGCTGCACAAAACTTTGTGAACGGATGAACTTTCCACTGTGTACGATGTAAATCCGCGACATACGAGCAACAAACGTTCTATGTCCGTTTATCATCCGTTAAACGTCCGCTGTATCCTCTCTGCATCCTCTGGGCATCCTTGCAACTCACATCCGCTGCAGCTGAAAACAGAAAGAGGGAGGAAAAAAAAGGTGCACAGAACGTCTACACAGCGTTAGTAGCACGGAAATAGAAAGGATGCGCAGTGAACGGTTTGCATCCGATATACATCTGCTAGGCTTCCTATGAACATCCATTTAACATCCCCGCTACATACTACCCACGTCCGTTCTTTTCCTTTCTTTTCCGTTCTGGTTATGCAAATTTTTGCCACTTTTTAGAGCGGATGACAACGGATGGAGCACCCCCAAAATTTTGCTCATCCGCTGTATCCTTTTTGCATACGTTTTGCATCCGTCGGCCAGTGGGACCTAGCCTTAAAGGACATTCCTTGTTGGTCACCACTGTGGAGGATCATAGCACCTTCTGGGAGTTGAGGTCCACCCCTCTTAAAAGCAGCCAAGTGTGAGAAATAGTACTCTACAAAGAGAACATTGCACCATGGACACATCTTACGGTCCAGAAGTTTTTTTTTTTTACCCCTAATATTAAATGAAATTTGAAAAGGTACAACTTCCGCCTGTGAATTCTGCTTACTTCTGCAGCAGAAATAAAACAGAAAATAGGAATCAGTCACAAAGGCCCAATGTTATTTTAGAAGAGAGTATCTAAATCATGACATAACACTCAAGACAGACCAGAGTTGGGGTTTGATGCTCAAATTTAGACACCTTTGAACCAGGAATAGAGAAAACCAAGGGGATCCAGGATCTAAAGATGAAATTTTCTGAAGGCCATAGGAGAACCAAGCTGAGTTGTAAGAAAACTGATGGAGCTCCTGGAAGCACCTCACAAAACAGAAGACACATTAACTGAGTATTGGTTTCCCAGTTTGTTTCAATAAATATTCCTTCATCTTGCAGTTCTTCATCTTGCACCCAAAGTTAAAGTGTGTGGGGTATTAACAGAAAAACAGAAGGGACCTTGGAGGGCTTCTAGTCCTACCCCTGTTCAAGCAGGAGATCCTATTCCATGTCCAATCTCTCCTTAAAAACCTCCAGTGATGGACCACCACAACTTCTGGTGGCAACCAGTTCCACTGATTATTCTCACTGTCAGGAAATTTCTCCTTATTGCGAGGTTGCTTCTCTCCTTGATTAGTTTCCATCCATTGCTTCTTATCTTGCCTTCTGGTGCTTTGGAGGATAAGTTGACTCCCTCTTCTTTGGGGCAGCCCCTCAAATATTGGAAAACTACTAACAGATCACCCCGAGTCCTTTTCATTACACTAGACATACCCAATTCCTGCAACCATTCTTCATATGTTTTAGCCTTCAGTCTCCTAATCATCTTTGTTGCTCTTCTCTGCCCTCATGAACCAATACAGAATAACAGAGTTGGGACCTTGGAGGTCTTCTAGTCCAACCCACTGCTCTGGCAGGAGATCCTGTACCATGTCAGCCAAATGCCTGTCCAATCTCTTCTTGAAAACCTCCAGTGATGGAGCACTCAGCAATTTCTGAAGGCAAACTGAAATGGTATAGGACAGAGGTCTCCAAACTTGGCAACTTTCAGATTTGTGGACTTCAACTCCCAGAATTCTCCAGCTGGGTGAGGAATTCTGGGAGTTGAAGTCCACAAGTCTTAAAGTTGCCAAGCTTGGGGACCCCTAGTATAGGATTTCCTGCCGAAGCAGGGGGGTTGGACTAGAAGACCTCCGAGCTCCCTTCCAACTCTGTTATTCTATTCTAATTGTTCTCACTGTTATGAAGTTTCTCCTTAATCCCAGGTTGGATCTCCCTCTGGCTTCAACTCCCAGAATTTCCCCAGCCAGCATGCCTTAAGATGGGTAGAATTGTAGGACTGGAAGGGACCTCAAAGGTCTTGTAGTCCAACCCACTGCTCAACCCACATTCCGGACAGCTGGTTATCTTCTTGAAAATCTCCACTGATGGAGCACCCACAATTTGTGGAGGGAAGCCGTTCCTTTGATTAAATGTTAGGAAAGACTATCCAACTTGTTGGCAAGATCTCAACCATCCGGTTCTGGGTGTTGAAATCTAGCACATCAAGAGCATATCGGATGATGGAAGTTGGAGAACAAGAAAGGTAACTAAAATTATTTCATTGCATTCTTCTTGGCCAAGATGGGAAGACTTCCCACTCCCAGTGGATTGGTAGGATAAGACCATCTTTCACCTGGGTTTTCCACCTAGGAAACCTACAGGAGCCTCTTCAAATAGTTTGGACCGGGGTGGGAATCTCAACAACCAGATCACTGCCTGGTTGCTTGGTGGGTATGGCCTACAAGAACTTCCAGGAAGGCTGTTCTTCACCTTCCCCAGAGTCCGGAGGCTTCCCTCAGGCCTCTGGGAAAACAAAAACAGCCTCCCCGGGCTCTGGAGACTCTCCAGAAGCTGGAAACAGGCCCATTTCTGGACTTCCAGAACTTCTGGATCGGCCTGTTTTTCCCCACCCAGAGCCTCCATGTGTGCCCTGCCCTTACCTGCATCCAAACAGGCCACGTGGAGACTCCTGGAAGGGGAGGGGTGAGAGGGGCTAGTTAGTCATTTCAACTACTGGTTCGATGAACCAGATGTAAATCTAACAACCGGATCGCTCAAACCGGTCCGAACCGGCTGAATCCCATCCCTGCTTTGGATTGAACTCCCATCGTCCCCAACCCAAGGAGTTCCTTAAGAGCTTGGGAATTATGGAAATGAAGTCCCTGATTTGGAGTCCTAAGGTGGAGGAAGGATTGATGGATCAGAGAGAGAAAGGAAAGATATTCAAAGGGAAGGGCTTGGCATTTCAACCTCTTTTGTGAAACTCCGATTTTTCAGCTTTTTGCTGAACATGTAAGTACCATTCATTCTTTTTGCTAGAGGTATTCCTCCACTTATGACCACAATTTAAGCCTCCAATTTTTGTGGCTGAGTGAGTTCTGCCCCCCTCCCATTTTACAACCTTGCCACAGTTGTTAAGCGAATCACTGCAGTTGTTGAGTTAATCACGCAGTCGTTCTGTGAAATCTGGCTCCCCCCATTGACTTTGCTCGTTTGAATGTTGCAAAAAAAGGATCACACGAAACCGGGACATTGTGACCATCGTAAGTACCAAGGGTCTGATTTTTTTTTAATCACGTGACCCTGAGGATGCTGCAATGTTTGTAAGTGTGAAAAACGGTCCTAAGTCACTTTTTTTCAGCATCATAATTTTGAATAGTCACTAAACGAACTGTTGTAAGTCCAGAACTACCTCCATCTGTTGAAAGTGGTTAGAACATTAATTATAATTTAATTAAATATTTTTGCTCTAGTTGAGTAATACAAGTAATCCTTGATGAACAAGCATTTCCTTTAGTCACTATTCCAAGTTGCAACGGCACTGGAAAAAGTGACTTATGACCGATCCTCACACTTATGACCATTGCTGCATTCCCACGGTCACGTGATCAAAATTCAAGAGCTTAGAAACCACCTTACACTCACAGCAGTTGCAGTGACCTCCAATCATGCGATCCCCATTTGTGACCGTCCCAGCCAACTTCCGACAAGCTAAATCACTGCAAAAAGCCAGATTTCCACTTAATGACCACCTGGTTCATTTAATGGCAGGGATTTGCTTGATAACCGTGGCAAAAGAAAAAAAATTGGGTGTGACTGACTTAACAACCACCTTGCTTCGAAACAGAAATTCTGATCCCAATTGTGGTCATAAGTCGAGGACTACCTGTGGTTGGCACCTCTTAAGACCCAAAATGGAATCCGTCTATCACTTTGTCTCTTCCATTGCCCTACTCCAAGCGGTGGCTTCCGCAGAGATGAGAAGAAAGCAGTTCGCACCGTCAACATGTGATAAACCTTCATATCTTCCAGCGATGGGTACAAGGTTGACATGGTGGAGTCTCTAAAGAGAGCCAACTGGAAAGGTGCAGGGGACACAGTCAAGGCTGAATGGTCCTAAATCATCCAGCTTCTTTCCAGAGAAGATGTCCTTGGTGTTCAGCTACAACTGTTTGCTTGTAGGACAACCCTTTAATTAAAAATGACCAAATTAACGAGGTTTGATTAAATCTGATTTGCAATATACAAGTTAAACATTCCCCAGCCAACATTTTTAAATGCCACCCGTTATTTTTTTATCTACAAATTCTAATTTTGCTCTTTTTAAAATAAAAATCCTTTCTGGCTAAGATTTCTGCATCTTGCAAATTACAGGCAATGCTTGACTTATGACAGTTAGTTCAGGGACCAATCAAAGTTACAACGGGGCTGAAAAAAGGGGCTTGGGATCACTGTTCACACTTACGACCATTGCAACATCTCCAAGGTCACGTGAAAATTCAGACACTCAGCCAAGCAGTTCATATTTACAACGTGTCCTGGGGTTGCAAAGTCCCCTTTACAGGGGTGGGAATCTCCCGGTTCGGACCGGTTCTATAAAACCGGTTATGATTCTGCAGTTTGGAGAACCAGCAAATCATGCCCCGGGCTTCTTGTCCTACCTTCAGGTGCTTTGGAGAAAGAATTCTTGTTTGGTTTTGAGTGTTGAAATTCCCCAGGGAATCTCAATTCCGTGCATTCCCAGATTTACAAAACCAGAAGGAAGAATCAGAATCAGAAAAGAGCTGGAAGGGACCTTGGAGGTCTTCTATTTATTTTATTCATTTAATTTGATTTGTCAATTGCTTTACAAGATAATAGGTATAAGAATAAACATAGTTATGAATACATGAAATGGGTACATATAAGAAAAATAAAAAGAAACAATAGGACAGACGGTAGGCACGTTGGTGCGCTTATGCACGCTCCCTACAGACCTCTGAGGAAAGGGGTGAGGTCAATAGTAGACAGTCTAAGGTTAAAGTTTTTGGGGTTTGGGGAAGAAACCGCAGAGTCAGGTAGAGGACTCCAGACATTGACTACTATGCTGAAGTCCTATTTCCTGCAATCAAGTTTGCCTTGAATTTGTCTCAATTGTTTGCTCTTGTGTTGTTGTGGTTGAAGCTGAAGTATTCATTTGCAGGTAGGACATTGCAATGTATGATTTTATGTACTATACTTAGATCAGACCGAAAGCGGCGTAGTTCTTGGTTTTCTTGGTCTAGCATTTCGAGTCTGGCAGCATCAGGTCTTCTGCAACGAGTAGAGGAGTGGAGGACTCTTCTTGTGAAATATTTCTGGACTTTCTAGTCTAACCCTGTTCAAGCAGGAGACCTTATACCATTCCTGTGATGTCCCAAAGGGATGTGGCACAAAAGTAACAAAGTCACAAAAGTAGGTAAAGTCCTTTAATTCCTCCAACCTGGCCTCTCATGTCCTGTTATCATCAGCTGGAGAAAAAAACTCTCCCAAGAACAGTTTTTAAAGGGAAGAAATTCAATCTGACCCCAAAGGACATATAAATTATAAGTAAAAACCAACACAAACCACGCTGCAGCAATTAATGAGAGAGGGCAGGATGAGGAATCGCAGACTTCAAAACACACACAGTTGGGAGGATGCCAGAATCTAGATATGGCTTGACAAACAAAAATAATGCACACTTTGCTTCTAGCAACCTTGCTGTGTGCAAACGCCCTTTTAAAACCCTGTTTTCCCAGCTGCAACTAATGAAGGGAATCAGGGCCTTTTTCTTCCCCATAAGCCACATTGCTCCCTTCTCCATGCCCTAGGATGCAGAGGCCCTGGTTCTTCCTCTGAATGCCCAGCCAGCCTGTACCCTTCCCCAGTTTCCTCCCCAGCCACCAGAGCCACACTCCCACTCCCTGTCAGGTGCTTGACTTCCCCCTCGGAATCAGATTCCAACAGGGGCATGACAATTCTGGACAAATGTTTGTCTAATTTCTTCTTAAAAGCCTCCAGGGATGGAGCACCCATAACTTCTAGTGGCAAGCAGTTCCACTTGTAAATTGTCCTCACTGTTAAGAAGTTTCTCCTTAATTCCAGGTTGCTTCTCTCCTTGACGAGTGTCCACCCATTATTTCTTGCTCAAACGAAAATATTAGTCACTTAAAGAGGCTTAAATTAGTCACTTAAAGAGGAAAATAAAACTGGATCTCTCTCTCTAGTTTCCACATTGCATGACTGGGAAAAAATAAGCTGGAATTTTTAAACAAAACTGCAAAAACTATGGATTTTAGATCAACAAGCCAGCTCTGGTGGCCTAGAGATGGAGCACTTGCCTCACCAAACTTGACTGCAGAAAATACGACTTCAGCCACAGAGGGGTCAATGTCTGGAATCCTCTACCTGACTCTGGTTTCTTCCCCAAACCCCAAATACTTTAACCTTAGACTGTCTACTATGGACCTCACCCCTTTCCTAAGAGGTCTTGGAGGGGGCCTGTATAAGCGCACCAATCGTGCCTACCGTCCCTGTCCTATTGTTTCTTTTATTTTTCTTATATGTATCCATTTCATGTGTTCGTAACTATGTATATACTTATACCTATTATCTTGTAAGCGATTGACAAATCAAATAAATAAATAAAATAAAATAAAATAAACAATCACTAGGCTGTGAGTTTGATCCTGGGTAGAGGCTAATATTTGGAATAGACTTTCCCCGTTTGAGCAGGGGGCTGGACTAGATGACCTCCAAGTTCACTTCCAAATTCTTCTATTCCAGGGGTTTTCAAATTTGACAGCTTGAAGACTTGTGGACTTCAACTCCCAGAATTCCTCCTCCAGTAATGTTAGCTCAGGGATTTTGGGAGTTGAAGTCCACAAGTCTTAGACTTGCCAAGTTTGAAGACCCATGTGATAGATGATACAGAGAGAGAGAGAGAGAGAGATGATAGATAGATAGATAGATAGATAGATAGATAGATAGATAGATAGATAGATAGATAGATAGATGGATGGATGGATGGATGGATGGATGGATGGATAGATAGATAGATAGATAGATAGATAGATAGTAGATATGGAAACAGATACTGTAGATCAGGGGTCTTCAAACTTGACAGCTTTGAGACTTGTGGACTTCAACTCCCAGAATTCCTCCTCCAGTCATGTTGGCTCAGGAATTCTGGGAATTGAAGTCCACAAGTCTTAAAGCTGTCAAGTTTGAAGGCCCTTGGTCTATTCTATGACTTTCTGAGGGGGCCCATATTGGCCATAGAAACTCAAGGAATGGTTTCCTTTCTAGTGCTTGGTTGGCTGTGGATAATGGGAATGAGAATTCACTATTTGGGGCTTGGGGGATATGATGTTTTACCACAAAAGTCAAGAAAGAGTTAAGCAGCGGGAGAAATTTGTGGGTGGAAAGGGACACAAATGAAACACCAAAGGCCCTCAGGAACTGTGAATTTTCCTGAAAGTTGAAATACAGTCAGTGCTCAATTTACGAAGCACAACTGGGCCCAACATTTCTATGGTTAAGTGAGATGTTTGGCCCCATTTTACAACCCTTCTTGCCTCCATTTTTAAGGGAATCCATGCAGTTGTTAAGCAGGTAACACGGCTATAAAGCGAATCTGGCCTCCCCATTGACTTTGCTTGTCAGAAGGTCGCAAAAGGGGATCG